>OMLM01004292.1:2466-18462 GCA_900302695.1 Helostoma temminkii | reverse complement strand
CGAATGACCCCCAGAGTGGAAACCAGCATGATGTCATTGGCCACTGTAGAGCAGAACTTGCTCTTTAGGTCTTCCACCGAACTGAGATGAGACAAGATGAGATAAAAATTTATTATCAAATAACATGAACATTGGAAGTGCACCTAAATGATCCACATTATTTAACATAAGCCTCACAGGGTAGGGTGCAGAAATTACCTGAGATTGAGTCACATTGTTTTCATTCCACATTTTTTAAAATTTCCTGCCTTTGTGCTAAGTTAATTGAATAAGATAAGATAAGATACGTTTATTTGTCATATGCACAATTATACCTAGTACAATGTATAATGAAATGCGCTGAAATGGCTGCTGTCTGAATATTCCTCATCAACCTTTTTGGCAAGAAAGCCAGTGACTGTAAATGCAGTGATATTAAACTAAACAAACAAACTTTGTTGAATTTAGTCTGCAATAATAACACAAAAAGGGTAATTGGTCCATTGGGTTATGTGAATGGACACAGTAGGGCAAAGCAACTGAAATGTTTCAAAAGCAGTTATTTATTTGTTACATACTTAAAAATATTAAGTCAGTTTATTTTGTTATTTCAAAAAGTGAATATTAAATCATCATTATGAGGTGAAACGCCTAAACAAATCCCAAGCAACCAAAGCTACTTTGAGCTTTTTTTATGATTTATTGAAATTAGTTGTTAAAAAAGTCAAACCTGCCACCATCATACACCGCCACAAAATTGCGCTTGCATTCGTTGGAGTTGGCCATCTCGTAGTCAAGGAAACGCAGATAGATCTGTCCAATGCAAAATGGTAGAGAGAGGAGAACACAAAAAGAAAAAGACAATGTATACAGTTAAATGTTTTTAACTGCTTTAATATTCATCATGCGGAAATTGTTGTTGGACATCTGCACATAAATGATGGCACTATTTCAGTGTCTTGTCCAAGGACACCTCAACATGTAGCCAAGGAGTTCAAGTAAATTTTATACCAATGGGGATATGAAGCCAAATATACTGTATAAAATATGCAATATATCACAAAGACTTTGAAACTATGACAGTTAAATACTGTATAGACTATTATATTATCCTCACAATCCCTTGTTGAATGAAATATCCACCTTGCTATCCACCTTGACTCTTCACAACAGCTTTCTGATTGCCTCCAGCATCATTGTCTGTCACTCAATTATCAGCCTGAAATCGCCCAATCACAGCCATGGTTCTGTTTGGCTGCGCACAGCACTCAACATCATTACAGTTAATGAGCAGACCATTCCCGGACTGTGACAGGAAAATGTGATGCTGTAAATGCTCAAAAAAGAAAGCTGCACATAGAGCAGGATACCGGAGCTTGCAATGTCAACTCAGCTTCCGCAACATGACAACTGAAATGGACTGCATGGAGAAAACAAGCTAGCCAATGTCATAAATAAATAAATAAATGAATAAAGTGCTCCTCTGTGTCACCGCAGGCTTTGTGATGCAAAGATATCCTTAACATGTGGAGTATGTGTTTTCCTAAAACTGATTTGTTCCAGAGTGCTTCCCTGCAGGAAGATGGAAGAGCCACTGAAGACATTTTTTAGCAGATGTCACTGGCAAGTGGTACTGTGGTCTCGTCAATACTGCACGGATTTCTGGCACAGGGCTCTTAGGTGTATTTGAATAATGGTGTAGTAAAGTAAATGGTTCAAATTTAGTTTAGGTTTGACATAAAAAGCTGTCAGAAATCACTTCCACAAAGTAGTTGTTATGAATAAATGATCTATTGCAGCACATAGCTAAAAAGAAGTCCAGTTTAATACGCAGTTTTTCCTGTAAAGTCTGGTGCTCTTGGCTAAATTTGTCTTTGCATAAAAAAGGCAAATAATTAGAAAAAATTAGGTAGTTGCAGCCGGATGAGACATGAGGTTTTCTACCCACAACACAATGAAAGTCCTGAATGTAGTCGTGTGTAACTAGTTAAGATAATTCATGGGAAGACTAATTAAAGTAATTAAGTGTACATTCAGTTTTCTAAACAAAGTTCATCATATTTTTTCTTTGTATTTAAATTTTGTTTCTAGAAACTTATCAGTTGCCACATTTACACACATTATTCAGAGGATGAATACTGTGGGTTTGTGATTGGCACCATCAGGTCAAAGTTTTTTTTTTCATGTAAAATTGATGGATTGGCACAAAAGTCTCTGTAGACATATGTGATTCTTACCGTAACCCCTGTCTGCCAGATGAAGCTCTGTCAGAAAGGAGTGATGCAGCAGACAATGACTGTAAAGCTTCTACAGAATCACTTCAACAAAGAAAATCAGCCTTCTGGCACGCTCCAACATAGCAAAACTATGTACGTCCAAAGGCTTTTTTCCTGCCATTGTTTATGCTCTACAAAGAGGAAAAGTGTTTGTATATGTGATCATTTCTGTTTCACTTGAACATTCTGCTGAGTTTCACCATGGAAAAAAAAGTATAACTATAATTCATCATGCTTGCAGTATTTTTGCTCAACCCTTACATTCACTAGAGCAACATCTTACAGATGTCGGCTACTGCAGTACATTTTATTGGAAAGGCAATAAAGAAGACCTCACTACTGCAAGACTTGCACAAATACACAAATAAAAAGTATTTTCAGTTTCAGTTTGTTTTTTCCTATGGCTTCTGTTACAGAACTTTTTTAAGTGACCAATGATGAAGAAAAATCAGAGAGTACAAGGCATCAGAAAACCAAATGATTGCAATACATCAGGTAGATACAATCACCAATTTGTAATTGGCTTCCGCAGGAAAATAGGCTAGCTCGTCATTGATTCTGCAGTGCACAATAATGATGCAGAATCCATCACTGACTGTGGAAGAATATGCTATCACTGTTACTAAAAGGTGCCCGTAAAAGTGGCTGTGGCATTCATTACAGTCACGATGAATGTCCACATTTTGACCATTATGTTCATGAAAAGATACAGAAGGTGTCAGACTGTGTAGACAGATGTGATGAAAGATCCAGGCTGTGTAAAATAGACAGGACACAAATTATGTATGTGGGAAATGCAGTAAATATGAGTCAAAATTAAGTAAGTGAAAATATTCCTCTACAGCTGCCAGCTGAAATGAGCAGTTGTCCAAACTACATACCAACAAGTTGAAATGTTACTAGAAAAACTTACTGTAGTTGCTAAGAGTTACTCATTACTTGTTCATTATATTGAAACAATATATATTGAATAATAATATATTGAATCTTAATTTAATAGTGTTCACTGAACACTTAAAAAGTGACTTTATGGTAATTATTATACATTCATACAATACTTCATGAATTAGGACTTCACAAGAATTAACTGTTCTGTGTAATGCATGTGTTAATACACAAATGACGCATTAATTAATGCTAAAGTAATGTATTTGAATCATCATGAACTGTGAGTTATTAATGATGTTCATGTCTTCTTCATGCTAATAAAGTAGCTACCTGCACATTTTTGCCACATTTTTTATGAAGTTGAACCCTATTTTTCTTTTTAGGTATCAAGTATTTGGAAAGGTTAAAAGTAAAAAATTTGATGTATATTTTTATTGCTTTTTTTTATTACTGACTCTTAAAGTAAAAAACTTACTGTTGACAATATGCTGTGGTATACTGTCAACAAGGTAATTCTATTAATCAACTGCCTTTTATTTGTGAATAAAGCAATAATAAAAAAACAAGTACTGACACACTGTGTACAGCCCACTATATGCTTAATACATTTAAATTATTAATTAATATTTAAATCATGTATTTGTATGTGTATGTGTTAATAAGTAGAAGGACCCTGTCACCACTTTGATGGAGGTCACAAACATGAAGAAGTCATGATAAAGTCATGTTTAGTTTATGAAAACAACTGGAATGGAAAAGAATATTAGAAGACATGAACTTTATTAATTAAAAATCACGTCATAAAGATTCAAATACATTATTGTAGCATGAATTAATGTATTTTTTGCATTAACACACACAAGATTTAATTCTTGTGAAGCCCTGAAAGTTCATGTAGCATTGCATGCATTAATTAATGATTTTTGATGCATGAAATCATACAAGAAGTCATAATAATTCATGTACCTTTCATATTAAGTGTTACCGGTGATACTGTGCTGCACAGACTTGCCGCTAACTGTGTTGCTTTGAATACCAGTAAAAGCTACTTATTTGATTTTGTGAGGTGGTTACTGAAGTTATAACTATTTAAAAGCTGGAATTAAAGCAACACATGGGGATGGAAACAATCATATTATGGCATTAAAACTGGTGCAGTGCTGTCACTTCTGGCAAAAACACATGGTCATCTTCCAGTTTCTTCTTTGACTTTCACACTGTTCCTCTATTCGCCATCTGCCAACTCGCCTCTAAATTTTATCCTTATGTATTGAAATGTTTGACAAAATACATAAGTCTGTATTTCCCATTTTCCCTCTGCTCTGTCCCCCTCTCCCTCTCCCCTCTCTCTCTAGAGGGCTGCGGTGCAGTCTAATTAGAGCCTCAGGTTTAGGATGTCATTATCTCTCTTCTGTTTCTGGATACAGTGCAGTACTGAATCAGCATCGGGAATTGAAAGCCCTGCCCTATACACAGCACAACCTCACACATGCACATTAATGAATTCTTCTGCATCTCATTACTGCAGCAATATGTGGCCATGCGCGTGTGTTTAAGAAACTGGAAGTGAGAAACCAAATAATACAAAGGGAGATACTGTACGTTTCACATATTTTATGTGTAATTGAGTGTGAGCAATAGTGGTGAAGGTGAGAGCATCAGGACTCTGATAGACATGTGCTAAAAATTGTATTTGCTGCCTTGTCCATCAGTGCCAATGACTGTCAGCCTTTAGCCCATGACTTGTGAGACACTCCAGCAAAGCAAAATATGACACTGATTCATACCTAGGAAAATACATCATACTGTCAGGCTCACTTACTCTGTCACTCTTTTATGCACATACCCAGACTTGGTTTCACACACACAGGAACAGGTATGCAGTGCACAGCAATTGTTCTCTTTGGTGCTGAAAAGTTCTAGCTGACTTAAGCACTGAGGAATCAATAAAGCTTGCTTTTAATCAACACTATTGTTTCATCTGAGCCACGGTTCTTCCTAATATCTGCAAGTATACTTGCATGGTTTCACATCAGTGCTTGATGATGAAGAGAATAGTTCAAGGTGGATGATGCAGTCTTATGGTTGCTTAAGTAGCTGAATTTGAAGGTCATTTCTGAGGGGGAAACAAGGACATTAGCTGGAAATAGCCGGCCAAAGAATATGCCAGATAAGAGCAGTGGCTGGGGCCATGAATCACAGTCGCACCAATATTATCAGCCAGTCATATTGTAAGGCAGTGTGTGTATGTGTGCGTGTAAGTATATTGAGCCTGCAGTACAAGAGCCTGCAGCACAGTATGAAAAACCTGCACTAAAAGCAATATAAAAAAAATCAGAGATAGAGCACACCTTAACAGTTTCTTCAATGTGAACTATATGGTTTTAAAAAGATCTCTGTGGTGGTCTGAAAGAGGAAAAGATAACATCTTGAGGTGCTGAGTTAGTCAAACACACTGACATAATTAAACTGACCTGACTTAACTCACTCCTGGGAAAATGCACACATTTAGAGAAAAGAACTCCAATAATAAAAAACTATATAAATAAGTCACTATTTCATAGAAATTTACCTCAGCTTTTAATGTGACTAGGTGAATTTTTTATTTAAATTATGCCTAATGTTTGAAAACCATTATGATATAAGATTCAGGTCTATGTTAACTGACATAACATTTACAATGACACTATTATTAATAGGACTAGCCCTTTTGAATTCTCAAAATACTAGTAAGGCTTGGAATAGTTTTTGCCCTTGTATTAAATGAAATGCACCTATAAGAAGAGCTATTCCAGCAGTGGATTTACTGCAGAGATTGTCTGCACTGTGCATATGCGTACATGAATAAGCCATATAGACCCACAAGAAGTTATAGCATTTGTAAAACATGGCCTTTTCCTGCACTGCTGTTCTACCCTTGGGAGACTTTTAATCCTGTAACATTAATGCAGCGCAGGTACCACTGGTAGATAAGGAAGCATGTGTATGTGTATTATAAGTGGCACGTGTGTATGCTAATGTGTGCATGTTCATATTAGTGCGTGCAAGCAGGTAAGCATAGAAGAAAAAACAAACACAGGCTGTTCCAGGCCTTAGGGTCAAACCGTATGGCAACACTATTTCATCAGCACTAACACTCTACTCCTCTCTGTCTGGCCAGGCTACCACCACTTCTCCCCTCCTATCTCTCCCTCTTTCTCCCTCCATTCCTCCATTCCTTTTGGCAACAGCTCACTGATTAAAAAAATAGGCATGACCCCAAGTCCTTTTGTCTATCTGTCTGACCCTAGGAGAAAAACAAGCCTCCTGCAGCCATGGACACTATGGATATCGCTGACAGCTGTTGACAAACCCACAAGCAATATTAAAGCTTCTTGATGCAACCATTGATCTTACTTCATATGTGGAGAAATGCAAACGGTGATGAAGATATACATCACTAGTAGTCAATTCAACAGCAGCCTTGCTACATGATTACAATCTCCATTTTTTCTTGTTATGCTGTGCCCAACCAAGCTAAGTATGAATGAATGAATGAATAAATTTCCATTTAATTCTAAAATGGGGTTTCAGATCTTATTCACACTTAGATGGGAGTGTCGCTTATGTCACTAACCTTGGAGCGTGGTGGTGCACGGATGTACCATTTACAGTCGATAGCCTCAGCAGCGCCGGCCTTCCCATCTCTGGTGATCTGATGGGACTCAACGATGCCTTCTGGACCAACCATGTCATACTGACAGGCTGAAACACACACATATGGATAAACACACACATGCACATATATACATGCAGTTGAAGCAAACACATGAACTCAAAAATATCACGACACAAGACATACGTATACAGGAGACAATTAGTTAAAAAACAATATATACAACTGGAAAAACCACAACAAACGCTAAACAGGCTTTACTGAGTTAAAAAGATCACAGAAAGAGACAGAATATAAGATCAAATGATACAAAGACAGAAAGAAAGGAAGAAACATTGGCAGAAAGAGAAGGAGTATACCTACAGGGCAGAGGTGGGGGTACTCCCAAGTCCGCAAAGTCCGGATCTGAGGAGAGAGCAGAGGAAGGGGCATTCATTTTTAAAACATGATTACAAAGTCAGGATCTTCACAGAGGCAAAAACAACACGATATAACAACATACAGAGGAACTTTGAGCAAAGAAATCTACCAATAGCTTCCCTCACTCCAAAATTATTATAGCATCTTTACAACAAATACATTGCTACTGTCTCTTCTTTGAAGCTATTGCTGGCTTAGGCATCACATGTCACCTTACTTGTGACAAAAGACAAGAGCTCTTAAATACCACATGCTTCATGTGACACTGTGAGATAAATGCTAATGTCAGCAAACTGACATGGTGAAAATGCAATGGGTTACTGACATAGTTCTCCATGCTAGCATGCCAAGTGAAACATCTTCCCAAGTCTAACTGTTTTCGACTAACACATACCACAGTATCTCTCCTAACTCTTCTAAAATTATGTAAACCAGCCTCATTAGTGTTACATTGGTCAAAATATTAAATCAAGCACATTTATGCCAATTAAAGCTTTGCAAACAAATTAAGAGGATCAAGGTTTGACTTGTGCATTTGATGTTTTCTTGGGATTTAATTCAACATGTTGATCAGTAAAATTTGAAACTGAGTTTTACAGCAACTTGACAGTAATTTGTTTTAATTAGAGTTAGTCGATTGAAGATTAGCCAGTATTTTCAGAACAAAGCAACTGTAAAATCACTGACATGCAATAAAACCCCTGAAAACTGTCTACAACTGTTGTTTTCTTCAGGAAGAATGTGCAGCCTGATTAAAGGTGTTGGTATGTGTCCTGCCTATAAGGTCACTGGCACAAGCTCCTGACACATGGGAAAATGTGTTTGAACTGCAACATTAGATTTAAGTAAAAGTCACTATAGGTCTGTTCTTTGTTCTGTATTTCTGTGTTTCAGAACAAAACAGAACTGTAGCTTAACAGAGAGAGAGAAAAACGATGAATAGGTCCTTACAAAAGGTTTAAGAGAATTTCAGCAAACCATTGGGAATGACTCAAATCCTTACCAAAACCTTTACACATTGAGAACCAAAACTAAACTTAGCCAAGCTAAGGTATTACATGCTGCCAGCTGAAAAAGATAAAGTCTGGTTTGTAAGGAAGTTGTGAAGGAAGTTTTTCTGCATAATGTTGCAATAAATTACATCAACAAGCCCACTGTTGCTGAGGTGTGTTACCTACTCTTGCTAGTGAAACATCACAGTCTCATCTCTTATCCCCAAAGATTATATCACTCTTCAGATGACTTCACGCAAGACAGAAACAGAATCTTGAAAAATCTTCACTGCTCCGTCACATCATCATTTTTGTTTGTTTGCTACACAGTGACATTTATCTATGTAATTTTCTCCTTCAAATCCCCAGCTAAATTTCATATCATTTGCAGTTTGATTCAAAATGTCCATTTCTCTATAATGACACTATATGCCACATTGTTGTCATTTCTATTAAAAAGGTATACAATATCTGACAGACAGCTGTAGTCTTGTAGTTGCCCACATTGATCCTGAAAAAAATAATCGGTTTTGCCTGTCTGCTTCTTGTCTGATTGATGTTCTTTCTCTAAGTGCTTGCTTGCTGCTCACCCTGTCTAACTTAAGTAGAGTTTTTTTGTTTCCGCCTCTATGCCTTTTCAGTGAGTCTTTTTGAGTCCAAACTTTCTGTCATGTTACTTGCACTGTCTTTCAAATAAAAGGTTGCACAGCTTTAACTACACTCCTGCTGATTCCATTTTATTTCAGCCTATAGTGACAGAGCAGTTGTGCTTTCAAACATAAGCCGTTAGACAAGAGCTCTGAGCTGCATTCATTCTGAGGACGGAGCCTGTGGAAATAACACAAAAAAAGGCCTCACATTAAATCTGATTGTTCCTTGCCAAATCGAGACCTGGCTATCACTGACTGAGCTCAGTGTGGAAAATGAGGTCTGATTGCACAGCGTGAACACCTTGCCTAAATGTCACAGTTTTTTTGTCTGTATGTATGCCCTAATTTTTCTGTCTAGACATGAGTCAGAGCTTCAGTGTGTGTGCGCTGGACATGAGGAGCAGCAAGTCCAATATACCTGGTGACAGAACACTAGATAAAAAAAGTAAAATGGCTGGTGAGGCAGGAGTATTCAGTGTTTTTCATGATGACACTCGCTGGGTAAAACCTATAATCAGAGCAGAGAGGTTCTTGGCCTGATGTGGACCTCCTGTTATGGTGAAAAGAAGAAAAACCCTCTGAATACCTATAATATATCTATTTAAGAGTCTTCTTGGCACTTTTAACACCGACCAGGACACAGTAAAACAATCATATGAACATGAAAGCAGCCAGGAGAGGTCGTCAGAGTGTTTCTCCTGAGCCTTTCACTCCTTTAAATAGTTAGTAGTCAAGTAAGGCTCAAATGACTCAAAAAACTAAAGCTGTATATTCAAGCCACCATTGCTTAAACCATTTCTGTACCTTTGCTCTGGCAGCAGTGATGGCCAGAGGCATTATGTTTTTGTGTTGTCTGTCCCTCCGTTTTAGTGATTAAAATGAAAACTCATTGTGACCTCATGTCTGTCCCATTTTCCTTCATGCAATATCTCAGGGAAACCTTAAGTTTCATTATATGTTACTATTATTAGTTTAATTGAACAGTAAAAAGCAATATGGTAAATAAGATGCTAGAGTGGCGCAGCAGTCAGATTACCTTTATATTAACTCTAAAAATAAAGGAAAAAAAGCGAACCTAAAAAAAGTTTCATTTAATAAGCTGCTCTGAATTGATTAAAATATTACAGCACATTTTTTAAATCTCTCTAGCCAAGAAATAGTCCAGCAACACATCCTATAGAACTACAATTACATCCTGCAACCCTTGACAAGAAAGGTTATTAAAAAAATAAAAATTTGAAGCATTGTCACATTTATTTTTATTGTTACATACAAACACCTCCATTGTCTTTATCAAAGTCTATCCACATTGCCTTTGACAATATGTTTACGCGTGTAAAGCAGGAAGGTGTCAAGCAGTGGAGCAGGCAGACATGACGGATGAGGAAATCAAAGCAGAAGACACTTAATGAAACAGTAACCTTCAGGTCATCCGTGCTAGTTGTGTCACAGATTTATTATTGGGCTTTGCCATCACTTAACCCGTCTTGATCACAAGGCCAAGAAACCTCAAAGGAATAGAATACTGTATGTGTATGCAGGCACACACTAAACCCCACAAAGAGGTTGGTATGCCTGGAAATGCCTCTTGTGTGACCTCTGACCTTTTTAGAGTCAGACTTGTGAATTTCAATCAGGTGAATTCCATCCCTTCCACCATCCATCAGCCCCTCTCCATCGCTGTCCTCTTTGATTAAACGGTTCAAACAATTACACGGATTGATAAAATGATTGATGAACTATATAAAGTACATGTACTCTATCCACAGCAGGTGATTAAACCCTGCTATTTGAGCTGTGTGTCTGAGCTCAGTCACACCATTTAATATTTGATTACAGGGTGAACATCACACCTGAAATGTGTTGTTGTATGTTGATACAGTGGGTTATACTATAGTAGAAGTCTAACTCACCATGTGAATATAGATAGAAATGGTGACATGTGAAATGTGTACGCTGCCATTGTATTCATACTGCAGCTCCTCTATGTTGCCTGCTCTCTGCACTGCACTGTGCAAATGCTTTCGACTGAGTGAGCTGAATTCAGAGCACATCCACACATGGCCCCACCCTCTCCTTTCTTCATAAAGCTCTACCAAGAGCATAATCTTCTGGGGCTTACTGTATTTACCCTTTGCAACACAGAAAATGCTCACTTTAAAGCCTGGGACACAGACTGCCCCACAGCACTATTCATGCACAGACTAAGCTACTTCAAGAGCAAAACACTATTAACATCCTAATAAATATAACTGTGATCAAATCTTAAACTAAATAAACAAAACTATACTTACACCAAACCTACAGATGGTGAATATGAAGACATAGCTACAAAAACCAGAATGTATTACAGTGACAGTGCAGAATTTACAGAAGTTATGTGAAAATGCCCCAAGACACAAACATGAGCAGCTTGCAAATGTCAGCTCAAATTTGTTCATAATATTGCTTCAAAAACATGTTTATAATACTGGCAACGCAGCAATGGTAATTCTGTTTGGCAGCCAGGCACAAAATAATCATTAGGAATTTGCTCTAGTACAAAATCCTGAAAGAAATGATGAGTAGGCCCTGATAAGTGCTGTTTGGTCTGTGTAGTGGGGAAATGTCCTTTATTGAGAAAACATATGCACACACAGACATATTAAACAGAGCGCTGCAGAACTGTCAGGAGATGTAAATTTCTAATAACTGTGTGATCCCAGAAGTATTGCATTGCTCTTCATAATACAGCAACAACACTATGTTTTATTAATGAGACACATTATGTCTTATTCGGAACTGAGCACCAGGCTACACTGCTATATATCCCTTCAGTAATAGCTGCTGAGCCCTGGTGCATGTAAAACAGCAAACGAATGGCTTATAGTTATCTCTGTGTGGCAATAATCCAGGAACCAATGAATACAAACATACACACACATTCATAAGGAGCCCATACACAAAAACTCAATTTCCCAGTGGCCTCATTTCCTCTCCACTGCTCAGCAGTGACATTTAAATAAGCATCTGATTAATAATCTCTGATAAAGTGGTTGATCAAGCTAATGAATGGCTGCCATTAATCACACCAAGCACAGCTGTGGATAGAGTTTGAGAGAAAGATAGAGGAAGAGGTAGAATTATAGCGAGAGAACGGAAAACATTTTCCACAGTTTGATTACTTCTGGCCCTTTCCATCACAAATAAAGAATTCTGACAGAGGTGATTGTCTCTCGCTCTCTCCTCAGTGTGTATCTGCAGTTTTCAATCTAGCAGTTCACCCAGCTTTCAACTCCCAAAACAAACCTGCACACTACATACTGGACTACTCAAACACATTGACTGAACAAACAAAAGGCAATTGTGAAAACCCTCTTTGATCAAACAGTGCTGTAAAAATTAACTATAACGCTAATACCCACTCAATAGGGGTTTGTTGACGGATGACAGCCCAACTATACAGAAGAGTGGCTGTGAAAAGAGAAGGCCACAGGATCTGCTGAGGGCTGATAGGATTCACCACAACCTGGGTATCATGGGCAGTGAGTTGGGACTATTCTCTGAACAGCGATTAGCAACCACATGTACCTCAGTGCCACACAACCAATAACACCAGCTACACACCAGCGATCCTCAAAACTAGTCTAAAGAAGAATTTGTCTAATGCTTACGGTGCAAGAAGTCAGATAAAATACATTTTTCTTGTGTTTATCCAGAGAGGAAGCTCAACTCACTTTGCTTCACATTCACTGAGACACAAATACAGCCTGCCCTTGACCTGTATTTGTCACAGAAGTCACCAATGTGGTGACACAATGGGGTGAGTTTATAAGTGGGAAATCCAACTGGGAAAAGCTAATCCCAACCCCATTCTCACCCATCAATGGTTCAAGTGCCCTTGGGCAAGGAACTTAACCCCAATATGTTCCAAGAGAGGTGTTGACTATCCAGAAATAGCAGTTAAAATATCATCTGTCATAGGATTTCAAAGGTATATAGATTACAAGAGCAGTGTGATCTCTGCACTTCTACCTGGACTAATGACTCCTGTGATACATTATTGATCTCTATAAGGACAAAAAACACTTAGGAATACAGTGTATTGCTCAAGGACACATCAGCAACATGACTCTCATGGTTTTCTATATCTAATCTCTAAACCAAAGGTGTCCAACATTTGATCCCCCTTAGATGAGCTATATTATTTCTTCACTGACATTGCTCATCATGTTCCAAACTGCATATCAAGTGAATTTTAAACTGTTTACTGTTTAAAGTGGACATTGTTACCTTGTTTCTTATAATTTACTTAAAACGTTTACAATTTGTATACAGTTGAACAATCAGTATTTAGTTTAGTTCAGTCATTCTTGGATTTGTACCACCACTTAGTGTGGCCAACCACTTTTAAAGCACTTTTGTGAATATAATTGTGATGAATAGTTTGTAGTACCTACCAATTTTCCATGTACCCTCCTTCACCTGCAGAGGTACCCCATATTGTTTGTGAATCACTCCTTTCAACCACTGTAATAACAACATATGGCATAAGAAAAATGTATTTGTGTTTTTTGTTAATCTGCTCTTTTGTCCACTCATCCATTCATCTTTGGTTTGGTCTGGATGTATTTACCTTTGCTCCTGGAATGTATGTTTTTTTTAATTCCCACTCATGGTTTATATGCCACACGCAATTAAAGTATCCATCAAGATTTTTGTGTTGAGTGGACAGCAGGGAATTTGGTCACTGGGATGGCGCTTCATTTTACAATAATGGATTTGAGAAATCTGTTCATGGCTGTGTGTCTGTGTGCTCCCAAGGTTCTTTGTATGTGTTCTTCCATCTCATCCATTGATCAAGCTGTTAAATGAACTCCCCCTACTGTCCTGCTTTCCCTTCCTCCCAGATAAGGACACAAAGCTAACACTGAAACAACGCTATTCCAGCACCTTGTGAACAATGTCCCCCATCTTGTTGTACACTGTATAAGTAAGTGTGATTAGGCCCTGGTAAACCAAAGTGGCATAGTGGGTAGTCGGACTGCTATGGAGCAGTTTATTACTACTACTATTTTGTAACAGTGCATCAAATTCATTATTTCATCAGTGAAATAAAGGCACTGGAGTAATAATTGCAATAATTCCCTCTCCTAGTTGTATTGTGAGCAATGCATGTGCTAGGGCTGTTGCACGTGCATGTGTATGATGCACTGATGGCTCAGATGGGAACCTATTCTTGATGGAGCAGTTAGTTGTCCCTAGGCACCACAGGTGTTTCTATCTAAGTGATGCACCAATGACAGACACATTCCATCCAAGTTCTATTTGGGCAACCATGCAATAAATCAACACAACATTGCCACTCCGCCAGTCATTACTGCACACACAGTGTGTAGAGTAGGAGAGAGAGATACAGTGACATAAAAGGACAGAGCGAGGATAGTTCTGCTGATCTGCAAACAATGCCCCCACAAGAAAGGTAATTTGAGAGTCTGATTGCTTTCATGAGATAGCGTTTCATTTCACTGTCATGGAATTATGAGAGGTAGCAGACTCCTGTTTCTCATTTCACTGCCACTCTGCATCTGCTCCAGAGAACCCAGGGGCGAATCACTGGCTCACAAACTTTTCTATGCCAACAACAGGCTACAATTTGACCCAATGGGGTAATAAACAGCAGCCAAATACACTTTAGCTAGTAGCCAATACAAACACAAGTGGATTTAAGGTAAGAATGTTGAACAAATTGCTTGTCACGTCAGAGAACTGTCACAGTAATATGGTTTAAGATGGGAAATAATGTAATTTCAAAATGGAATTGGCTCCAAGATTAGCCGTTAATAAACCATAAATTAGCAAACAGAGGGAAAATAAACAAATTGGAATGATGGGAAAAGCTTCTGATTCTCTGTCTGTACAGAGATAAAGAGGGTGACAGGGGAAAATAATAATTATGAGAGAGAGATTAAGATTCAGAAAGAAACACTGACGTTTTGGCCTCCAAGTGTCTTTTCCATCAAAGTGACAAATTGTTGAAAAGAAGTGTAACAGGATTTAGAGCTGCATTAAGAATATAACAGCAGCTGTGTAGCACAAGAGCTCTGATGGGAGCTGGTCACTGGACCACCGGCAGAACTATAAAACCTATAGTTCAGGTATCAATCACAGCTGTCAGCATTCCCTTTGAGAACAATCTCATCACACGGGCTACAACCAGATTTCTAGAAACAAGGCTGGCAGCGTGGTATGCTGTTTACTACCACACGTGTAGGGAATTTACAGTATGATACAATTTATAGCTAAGAAACTCCTGCTAATCAGCTACAGCTTCACATTTACCATACAGATATGACAGTGAGATCAATCCTTTTGCATTATGCTCTTAGCAAGAAAGTGGACAGTGGAACAGTGGAAACTCTTGGAAAGATGCTATCAAGCTGAATTACAGGAAAGCATCAGTGTTTGTCTACTTTACCTATAGTCAGGATCAAAAATAGTATCAACTGCAAAGATTTTGAGCGTTTTTTCAGTTTTATCTGTTTGTAGCAATACCCCAAAGCACTGCTGTAGTACTTCATTCCTGCAATAACTGATGTTTTGGTCACTTGGTGAAAATAGACACAACATACTATTAATTTTAATATGAAATAGCATAGCAAAGGGACTCACGATTCTTGACAATTGATATCTTTTATGTGATGCCTTTTTTGATGTGATGCATGCGGACGTGTAAGAGGACACGGTTCGGTCGGATCAAAGGGCCCACTCGAGGTGGGCGTTGACAATTTTCTCTTCAGCTGCTAGCGTGAGGAGGGATAAGATCCATAGAGCAAAAGCCCAGGGGGCTACGCACAATACACAGAAGCTTGGGTTACGGTACGTAACCAACGTTGTGCAGGTAGTGGATAGGCTTTTAGGGTGTTTTTGAAAGCAAGTGTCTGCTGTGAGAACCAAAACATAAAGCGATGGGCTGGAAAAAACAAAAACTCAAAGACACACAAACACTCTCTACTACTAATACAATACACTGCAAACACATACACACACACACACACACACACAAACACATATATATATATATATATATATATATACACACACAGCGCGGGAAGCTGCAGGGTAATGCAAGTGCAAATTACAAAGTACCTGCCAAC
>OMLM01004291.1:16163-61401 GCA_900302695.1 Helostoma temminkii | reverse complement strand
TGTGTGTTATTTTGTAAAATAAAAAGTAGTTTATACATTTATGGTAAAATGTCACATGTTGCCTTACAAAGCACTTTTAATAGCCTGTGGTGTATTCTTACTAACACCACCTATGCACAGCCATCACTACCTTCCAGATGTTACCTACATTATCAGTGAGTTGTAACTTTCACCACACAAACAATTATTGCTGCAACACATTATGATGGAGCTGCAGACACACTGGCATAAACAAACAGATTCCCAGTCCTGGTTGATCTGTGACCAGGAGGAGGGGGGAGGAGGATTTGGGCTTAAATAACATCAACAGAACTGAAAGCTTTTGATTAATGTAAACAGGAAAGTAACCACAGTTGTGGCCACAGTTAGATATTGAACTATGTATGTTTGAATGAAGATATTAAACTATGTATGTTTGAATGACTGTGGGCTGCTAAAGATAAGAGGTGTCTGTAAACACCAGCAGATGAGATTTGTCCATGTGACTACACCGAGAGAAAGAGGAAAACATGTAAATGATGTGTGGGGAAATTCTGTTGAACAGAACCAATTCCATCTCATAGACAGTAGAAAGAAAAGAGAAGTGTATCAAAAATGCAACTGTATAAACAGCATGGATCAGCAGGTAACCGCTAGATTATATCAGAGGCACATTGTGTTTTATTTGCTTTGGCTTTATATCACATTTACTCAATGCTTCAGTGTCAGATCTCTCGTCAGCCCCTGCAGGCTGCTGTTTCTAGCAACATATTTCAACCTGTAGCTGCCCAGCACTACATAACACAGAGGTGGAAAAACAGCTGTACATATAGCAGCTGCAGCATTTTTTTGAGGAGTCGGTGGAGACCAAAGCATAGCTAAAATAAAAGATTTAAAATAAAAAAACTGTCCACATGATGGACAGAATGGACCAAGTCTGATGATCAAAATCAGATTTGATTTAAAAAAATCTGTTAATTATTTTTCAATCCCTGTGTAGGTAAAAATACTTTTTGGGCCAGCGTGAAGTAACACACTGGTCCGAAAAAGCATTTTTGCCATAGATCATTGCAAAAGCAGCAGTAATAAAACATTCAAGACAATTTTCTAAGTGATTATAGAACATTCTATAATCAAAATTTGATCTGTTCTGTCTAATGTGACTTAGAAAGTTCCCAAAAACACAAACATTTGAGGATCATTATGGTAGTTTTAAGGCTGCAATGAGGGCTTTTTGGCACAGTGGTTCACAATCTCGTGTTCAGGCTCCAGAAGACAGAGCTGTGGCCCTGTGTTAAGATGCGTATTAAGTGATCTGATCACAAGCGTACAGTTGAGACATATCACTGTTTACACCTGTACACATACATGCATCTCCAAGGTGTCCAGCAGACCTCTTGTGTCCAGATTTCAATACTGCTGCGTCATTTCTGGTTTATGATCATGAATCAAAGGCTATATCTACAGCTACATTATCATAAATAACCCAGTTACCTTAGCGGCCATCAAGTTGTGTTTGGACATGCTTGTCTGCCCAAATGGAAATTAGGTCTCTTTTTGTTCTGGCACCCCAACTACACACATCATCTCCATGCTTTTTTCATTATTTCTTTTTAGTTTTGAGCCTTGGAGCACTCTCACCAAACAACCACTGCCCTTTCCTGTAACTTTGTTGTTGGGGACCAAGTTGAGGACGTCTTAAACAAGATAGTTGTGGTCAAATGTGTCGCAGTAAGCTGTTTGAGTGATCGGATCACAATCTGTTTTGGTGGCCATTTGCACTTGTGCTTTGCATCGTCCACTTGTGATCCAATCGTCCAGGACACATCTTAATACCGGGTGTAAACAGATTCAGTGATACCATATTACACCAATATTGTTGTGTTCCAGGTGAGTTTTGGTCTGATCATGATCGAGTTATCACACCTGCTGTATAAGTCAAACAGTTTTTCCCGGTTTCCTATTTTTTTCTTTTTCAAAAAAAAAAATTTAAGATTTGAATCAAAGGCAGCTTTAGAATCAAGCTCTGTACTGAACGTCCAGTGCTTAGTCACTTATCAGCACTCTCTGCTGTTATGATTCACTAATACATATTGATTAATATGACGTTTGTGTCGACAAGAATGCTTATGTGGAACATGTCGAAGATGGATGTAGCATGCTGCAAGTAAAATGTGTGCTGGCTCGTTACGGGATTGAGCAGAGCTCCATGGGGATGAGTTCACTAAACTGGGCTGATGTAGAACTGTTCAATCTTTTGAAAGTGGAAAAAAGGCTGTGATTTGCAGCAGAGAGGCCACAGAGCCCTCAGGGTTTGGAAACTTTAGACCAGGAACAGCTAAACGCAGTGTTTAATGGTTCGGAATGAACGCCGGATGCATACTGACAAGCACCAATTGTAGGAACTAATCAATGTGTGACACATTTCTGCACAAGTCAAAACGAGGCCTGCTTTGTAGCTCCAAAAATAAACCAAGGTAAAATGTGCGGTTTCTGATGGAGATCTCTAGATAGACAAATGGCACATGCAAATGCTGCTCAGATTGTAACAGTAGGAGTTCTTTGGTCAAACAGGATTTCAAAACCGCTGGAATTTGGCTTACTGCAGCTGACATTGGTATAAAAAAGCCTTTCTAGAAACCCTCAGGCAAGAGGATGTTCTGCCTTCTGCCACAGTCCAGACACGGGCCCTTCTGTGGAAGAATGTGTCAGCTGCTTGTCACTGTTTGCCAGTTCACCAGCCAGTGAGCTGTGTTGTTTGTGGACCAGCTCTTTCTCCAAGTTCCTCCTCCGTCTCTGCTCGGCTCCCGCTGCTCTGAGAGAGAAACAGCAGTCGGCCAGAACGAGGCTTGAGTTTCCAGACCACTGTGCAGTGTACACAATACATAAACCCAGCAGATATTCTCACAATTAGCTTAGGTGCCCCACATTCCTGACCTCTGCTTGCATGTGTGTATTTAGGGCAAAGGTCAGCGCTGATGGCTCAGTGATTCCTGCTGTTCCATACTTGCATATCATAAGTTTTTTTTGTATTTATTGCTCATGCAAGGAGAGGAGATAGAAATGAAACATGAGTAGGTGGTGGATTCAGTAGAAGGGAAGAGCACTGTTTTAACAAGGCTTCCACCAAACTTTTGAGCAAGTTGAATGGGTTGATTCTAATGAATCAGACATTTTCTAAATGGTTGTTAGTATCCGCCATTTGCACTTTAACGAAAAATCAGTCCGTTTTACGCTACAAATTACCTTACTGCTCTGAATCATCTCTTGCTTTGTCACTTAAACAGCACAAAGGTCAATTTTCGGAAGGTGTGTTATCTTATTTCAGGACGAATCAGTCTTATTTGTCTTAAACCAAAACAGATAATGTTGTCAGATACCATTTACACTGCTGTAGATAATTATAAAACTACCTAAAGCTGTGTTGATGTGCATTAGTGGACCATGATTGATCTAATCACAATCGCAACATCAGCCTTTGCAATTATATAACCTCAATAGACTGTGATTTAATTAAATAATGGCAAGAAAAAGTAAGTGAACTGTTATTTAATTCCTATGTCACTGTACTTCGTGACTTTTCAGAGCCCTTAGTGAATTAAACTGGTTCTCAGTTTGATTTAAGTTTAAATGGCTCACCTATATCTGAGCATGTTTTAAACATCTGGACGCCTTAGAAAATTGATTTCTTATGATTCCCTAAATAAGGTCTGGAATTGGTAAAAGTACATTTAGCTACTGTGGACCATCCCTTTGAAATGCTTTGCCTAATGAACTGAGATCTATAACATCTGCACCTTTGTTTAAAGCTAAGCCTAAAACCGTAAGTTTTCCAACTTAACTGACATGACATGTATGCTTGCATGTGCACACTTGGGAATCCATGTTTGAACACAACAAAGGGATGCAAGTGCAAGATACATCTATTCTAGTAATTTGGGTGTGCTGAGTTCCTTGTAAGTAACATAGTCATTTTTATTTAAGAATCAGAATCAGAATGAGCTTTCTGATTGTGATTGTGTGTAGCTTTCTGATTATGAAATAAAGATGACTATGTAACTTCATAGCTAGTGCAAGTTACAGTTATTCTGGTATGTTTTGTGTGCTCACTGCCCTGTAAGTTACTTAGTCATCTTTATGTCTACATCTAGATGTATATACTTTAATATGATAAAAAAAAAATTGTGTTGTTTTTATGTTTTTACTTTGAAAGCACATTGGGTTTCTTTGTAATGAAATGTGCTCTACAAATCTGCCTTGCTTTCATTGCTGAGAACAGACTCTCTAATCTACAGATATTGGTGGTACAGGTTTATTTATTAGTAAGAATGCATTTTCCTTCAATTACAAAGTGTCTTGCGGTGATGCAAACAGGAAGGAATACCCAGCTTACTATTTTTAAAATGTCTTGGGCGATGAGATCACGAGTGGACAGTGATAAATACAAGTGTAAATGACGATTGTACTTTTCAAAATATCAACAAACTTCTGAAAGTGTTTTTTTAAGGCTAAGACATCTATTTAGTTTGCATTTGCACTGTTAATTAAAAATCAGTACTGGAGCACAGTCAACAGTGTCACTGAGTGCTGCTTCTGCTGTTTGTAGAGAGACACAGACAGACACAGAGTGCTTGGCAATAACCAGTACTGGCTGCGGGTCCTCGGCAGAGGCTGTGGCAGATGGTGATTGGCCAAAGGTGGCTATGACATACTCCCTAGTTTATGTCAGAGAGGGGGGAAATCCTTCTGGACTTGTCTGGGGCTGGATTCTGCTGGAAAACCCACTAACCAACTCGGTGTATGTCTACAGAGATGACTAAATTATGAAAAATGACTAAAGAGCAGATTGTGTATAATATTAGACCTTCAAAATTTTGAAATATTTTACTGAAACTGACCAAAACTGAGCTAAAAGTATCCAATCAATGCTAAAGTTGCCCTGCAGTGTGTGACATGTTACACAAATGTATGTGTATCTAATTCATATTGTAGAGCTGTATGTCTGTGTGTTTACAGCTTTTGGGCGTGATTTCACTCTCCAAAGTCAGTTTTTAAACTGGCTGCTTTTGGCACATTAGCACGTGACATACATATCCCTGACATGGCACACTGCTGGTTAATCCTCCTGCCCTTGCCAGCTGACTGTCAGACATAATATCCCATATTTCCAAATGATTAGTTGATGCTTGATGCAGCATTGCTTTGTGCGTTTTGGGTCAGCCTGTTGGTCGGTGGAAGGAAACGCAGGATGAGCCCTTTGTGTGAGTAATTGGAGGAAGAAAAATGGCACATAGCAGACACAGAGGCCATTGATAAAATGGGGACAGCCCTGACAGAACACCTCTCTTCTTTTGTTCTGCAGACAAAACTAGCTGACCACCAGTTGACTATGTCAGCCTCTGTTCTGTCAGGAGAGGATCTGCCACAGTCTGAATTAGAACATAGTTCTGTTTCAGTATGAACTCCACCACCTTCCACAGACATGTCTGTGGAATACAGCTGTTAGTCTTAGTTTTATAGAAATGTACAACTGGTTTATAAAGTGCACGTTTCTTCTTACCATGAAGATTTACATATCAAGATTTTCAGTTTTTATGGGACTCAAAAAAGGTGACTCGTTACCTTTTAGAAGATTAGTAAAGAAGTCATGGTAAATACTGGGAGAATGTTCTGTGATCAAATGAGTAGTAGTAGAGTAGTAGTAGTGTTTGCTGATGACTAAATGCTGCATTTCAGAATCATTTCCCTTAAAGTCTCATTTGTATCACTCCTCCTGTTGAAAAAGCCTCTACTTGTAATTGACCTGATGACTGATGTCTCCTGACATTAGTGCTAAAGTGCCATCACATACGAATGTTATTCTTTTTATTGGTGTGTTTGACCTACAACATTTACCTGATTTGTGAATCTCCACCACAGCAGAAAGCATCCTCTCAGCCAGGACCCACTGTAGCTAAACCTGCATCAATCTGTGTCCTTACTGCCAAAGTAAAACATTTGTAATCTTTAGCAGTCACTACAGTAGAGAATGATAAATTAGATTATTTCGGTCCATAATCTGCTTTAGGCTGTGTTTTTTAAAAAGTACTGTATACAGATGCACTTTCAAGCAAAAGTCTGACCTTTAGAAAACTGACTTATGCAATTTCATAAATGTTACACTGTGGTGTTTACACTCCAGTGGCATGATTTCCCAAATGTTTTTTCCTCTGATCCAGGTTAGAGGAAAACAAAGAGGAGAGGGCAGGTGTGACTCTGTGTTTGAGGGATAAAGGGAATGCTTTTTCTGTGTAAGTGTAGTCTGCTGTGTGATCGAACTGTCACAGAGTATTGTGCATGTAGGGATTTATATTTGCAAAGGATATGGCAGATAATTTTGACAGATATGCTTGCAGTTATTTAAGACCATTTTCAAACAAAAGTGTGCATATGAACACAGAATAAGTTGTTTGCATCTCTTTATCCAAGATCTCCCCTGAAATTTGTTTTTTTGTTGTTGTTTGTTTTTTTTTCTGCACGGAATTCACTGTTTTTGAAAAGTGCAAGCGTCCATGTTTGCTTTTACACAAGAACATGCAAGAATTTCCATATTCGCAGGATTTGTGGAGTTATCTACTTCCAGAACTTCAAGTCTTAACTGACCAGCTGCTTAGTGAGTTGCCCACATTCTGCACAGTCACCAGGTGTGTGCCGCTTCCAGACTGTTAAAGACTGGAAGACTAGAAGTGTGCCATGTTGAGTCTTTCAGAAGTAGATAGAATGTAGGTAGAATGGATTTTGACCCCCTTCACTTACATAGGAAGAATCTTTAGGCAGGCTCTTTAAAAGGTATGAACACAACAACCAACAGTCTTTACTTTTAGGATTGCTCACCTGAACCAAACTGGGATTTAGTCCTTCATACAGTAAATTTTTATGGAAGAAACAGTTAAGAAACCATTTATAGGCAAAACAACCTAATGGAAAGTTGTTTTTGGCTAATTCAGTGTGTTAAGTACTTGTAAAATCAAGTGACTTCATCACATAGATGTAAAAACCTCTGTAAATCCAACATAACCATAAAGCAGTTCTGCTCACTGACATGCAACATTGGCAACAACAGCCTAATGAAAACAGGTATATTAACAGACAGACAGTACAAGTAGTACAAACAGTTACTGTAAGAAAAGTCTCTACACAATGTGTTGTGGAATTTCCCAAAGCAGAGTGTCTTTATAATATCTGTGTAAAGTGTCAGTGTGGGTGTGTAGCGTAGTATTGGAGAGAATTCCAGGAAGGTTTCACACACCAGCAGCACTTTAGAGCTGAGCTCCATCTGAGAAATGATGATAGAATGAACACAAAGACAGTCTTCACTGACACTGTCAGTGGGTTTTCCCTAATACTGGGATCATTTTCTTGCTGCATAAGCCAGTTGTACTTGAACCTCAACTTGCACACTGGTGTCAATGAGCTGATGTTCTCCTTCATGATTCTCTGGTAGAGCGTGGAAATTATGTTTCTCTCAATTTTGGCAAGTTGCCCTTGTCCTGAAACAGCAAAGCTTGACTGTATGTATGATGTTCATTTTGTGGAAATCTGTTCTTGGTTTATAGCAGATGTAACAGGACACCTGCTCTCCCAAAAGGTTTAGGTACAATTCAGATGGGCCTTAATGTTCTTCCGGGTCAACATTGGGTTTTGTCTCACGACTCTCCCACAGAGGATATTTCAGACAGTGGAGTCACGATAACTGAGCTTGACTGAGGTGAGAGGAATCTGTAGGTGTTTTCCTTGGATCCTTTGTGACGTCCTTGATAAGTTGTTGCTGTGCTCTTGGGCAAATTTTTGGAAGGTTGGCCACTTCAGGGAAAGTTCATTGTTGTTTCAAGTCTTCTCCATTTGTAGATAGTCGCTCACTGTGGATCTGTAAAGTCCCTAAGCCACTTTATAACCCTTCCCAGACGGATCAGTGCAGTTCCATTGTTTTTTGGTTTTAGTAACTAAGAGGGCAAATACTTTTTCCCCACAGGGCTAGTTGGTATTACATCACATTCAATAGTCTAAAACACAAAGATATTCAGATATAAATTTTTGAGAAGCCAGAAGTTACATTACTATAAACTATAAATTAATGAATTAATCTAAAGTGACCTACCCCAACATACACACACACACACACGCTCACGCACACGAGCTCTCTCAGAGCTGCATTCTGACACGCTGTTCTCATTATGTTTCTGGCAGGAACAGATTTTGATGGGAATGTGTGGGGGACATAGGGAGCTGGTGAGATTAAGAAGGAAAAGGCAGAGGTGGAGAGGTAGAACCATGTGAGAGATGTGGGAACAGAGGAAAGAGGAGGAAAAATGAAAGGGAGGGAAAGTGGTCAGAAAGAGATTGAAGGTGGATAAGGAGAGATGGAGGAGAAGAGTGAGAAGAAGGATGGAGAGAAAGGATTATGAGGAATGAGAGAGAAGAGAGTTAAGAAGGGGGGAGCGGGCCAAACCACAGGGGAATTTCTGGGCTGTTTTAGGGGAAAAATACAGAGGCCGGGGTCTGACTGCCTGACTTGCTGCTCTGTAAGCTATTATTTAGTTATTTCGGCCATACCATAAGATGAGTGTGTGTGTGGTGAGAAAGAGAGAGGGCGGTTTGAAGGCGTAGTTTTACGGGTAGTTTATGCCGCAACCAAATATGTGTCAAGTCAGACTCTTCTGCGATTTGCAGTGCGCATCCTCTACATGTTGTCCTCGTTTTCTTCTGTTTGTTCTATTGTTTCTTTTTCCTTCTGTTGTGGGGAGCAGACAATCAAGCCTTGTGGGATATTGTTGGCATCTCTCGGGATTCTCCTTTACACACATTAATGGAGACACAAACACATGCGTAAAGACGTGCGAGCGAGCATACATAAGCACAGAGCTGGTAGTCCTCTGTGGACAGGCCTAATTAGAAGCAGAAGTGGAGCTGAGTGACAGGCTTGACAGAGCTAATGGGGTCTGTTAACAATGGCAAACAAGAGACAGACAGATGGACGGACAGACAGAAAGATGTGCAATGCGAGCACAAAGCTCTACATCTGTCTGTAATGATGGAAAGAGAAGAAAAGTATGCTATCTGTAACTTTCTGTTATTAGTCATGGCAGGAGAAAATGATAAATAATGTAAAGTGGTAAAAAGATAAAGTTTAAACATTGGTATAAGTAAGATCTGGTACTTATTATCAATTCCTGGATAGGGATGCCAGCAATTTAAAATCATTTTTTTCTTTACGCTTCAGGCTACAGATTTACTACATCTACAAGGTAGTTTGAGCCAGTGACCAACTACAGTCACATAGAGCAACAACAGTCCCCTAAATTGTAGCATATCACAGTTTACAGGACCTAAGTCCAGACATTTAATGTTGCCAGCTACCAACTGGCACACAGATAAATCTAAAAGTTGCAGTATGTTTACTATGCTGGCCATACACTATAGCATTGCCATTATGGTTGTATTTATTTGGATCCTCATTTTCTTTTCTTTTTTTCATTTTAGGAACCACACAAGTTTTAATCTATCTTTATTCTAGCTTTTTGATTGATTCAATTTTTATATAAAACTAAGCTGTGCTGAGTTTAGATGAAAATAGTAGCTGCACTTTCTTCTCAGTTTAGGTCTAGATTTCATCTGCTGTACTGGGGTCAGTGCCTTTAATAACAGTATTGTTTCTCCAGGTGTATCTCTCCAGGTAATCCAGATTGTCGCACTAACCCCAAGTGACTACTAGACTTTGTGCTACCATGTCACATTGTTGGTAATGACAGTGACAAAGTAACAAATTAACAGGTAAAAACAGCAGAATGAAGCTGACTATAGTGCTTGTAGCATCTCATCTGTTAAAAGAGGCCACGTCCCATGACAATGGATTTGATTAGTGTGACTACATCAAAGACTAGAACTCCTCCCAGCCCCGTCATTTAGCCAAAAAAAAAAGATAGAAGCAGATGTACAGTGGTGCACTCTGCCAGCAAATTACCCAACATATTATTCATGTGTTTCACTGCAATGGAGGTTTTACACACCCAGTTTTAGATTCAGTTTATCTGAAAGTCATTATTATTTTTTCCAGTTGAAACTAGAGTATGGTGTGTAGGATTCAAAATGTAAGAGATAACACAATACAGCATAGTAGTAGTAGCCAGGAAATATCTCTGTAGTGATAATAGCATTAACCTGCCCCAGCTTCCCCTCAAAGCTGTCCAGGTTAATTGTGGCTTGACAACTTTTCCTCTGGGTGAGGTTTGGTCCTTAAGCCTAATGATAGTTGACTTCACTGGCTCTGGAAGCTTTTTGGATTTTTCTAGACCTTTTTACATGTTTAATGTTAAACGATCTAATGAGGTAATACAACGCATTTGGCCAGCCACCTTTTCAAATATTTTCAGACCCTAAAATTGGGATGTCTTGCATAAAAAAGGTTGTAATTCCTACTCAGTTCTCAGAATAGTTTTAACCTAACCCTCGCATAAAAGTTAAGTCTTCACTTAAATCATATTTTGATAGTTTAGATAGAATTTCTAATCAAATGTGGTGCCATACAGAGCCAGAATTATGACAATTGTGTCACTGAGCAAATTTACGCACACCTGACTGTATTTTAGTCAAGGGAAGATGTATGCTAGGAAACAATAGGATGTTATAGCTATAGGTAAATAATGGCATGTGTTGTGAATGTCCTTGATGTTTTCCTTTAAAATGCTAACTACACTGTCTTGCACATCAAGAGAAAGGAAAGTTGGTATGGATACATTGTTAAGGTGATTTTTCCTTTTCACATTTGCCACAATTGATCATTTTTTATTCCTTGAAAACTGCTATCTGTTCATAGTTGTATAGTATAAGGGCTCACAGAGCACTGATGACCACACTACAGTGATGTGTTCTTTTACTAGTATGTGATCATATAAACGCACAGAGAAGCTGGGGCCGGTGGGTGAAAATATCTCAGCTGCAACAAATCTGATTATTAGTCTGAAAATAGTGCTGGAGAGTAGAGGCATCCTGTAGTATATGACCCTCCGACATTAGCATGGACATTCAGCAATACATTCACACTAACTTACTTAGCCCAGACCACTTAGGTTTGTAGAAATCAGCCCGGACCTTGATGGTATGGGCGTTGCGGTTAAGAAGGCCAATGAGATGAGGCCTTTTTTCTTGGCTCATTGCCTCAATAGTACAACCAGCTCTTCGTTTCGCTCTGAGTCATTCACAGCATAATGCACACACAAGCATGCAGGGGCCTATGCACTCTGTAGTTCTCTCTGCATCTGTGCCTCAATCAATAATTCTTTATCTCTCACTCAGCTCGTTTTAGAATGAAATATAACCTTGTTGCTTCAGAAATTATTCTGTATTTCTCTAGCTCTACACACAAACTCATGTATGGTCGTAAAAATGAAGAAGATTCATCAATTGAATGCATCCCTAGCTGCTAACCATCACACCCAAAAGCCTAACCCTAACCATAAAACCAAGTATTAATACTCAAAGGATAGCAAGAAATGTGCACTGTTCTTCCTCTGGTGCTATACAATTCAGAACGGCCCTCACTGTGCTGGTCATACGAGAGCACACATGTGCACGCACCCTCAAATCTAATATCTCTACTCTGCATTGAAGAATGACTTCACCTCTTGAGATTCTCGTCTCAGGTTTCATACTGTTCAGACTGACCCAGCGGTCCAAGATACACACATACCCAGACACTTGGTTTTGTCTGTTTCATTTCTTATTTTCACACGCACTTATAATGCACACAGAAAGTCTAAGAGAGCATGCATAGACAGAAACCTGAGGAGATAACATGGTCATGTACAAGCGAGGATAAAAGAGTGAGGCCACGTGACGTTGTGCCAGTGGGAGGCGTGCAAGGCTGCAGGACCAAATTTGGAAAGTGAATCTAAGTCACATTGAAGCAAAAGTCATTCTTTAACAAACATCTGACCTGCCAAGCTTACAGCTGTACTGCCAAGTCAAGTCTTGTTTTTTCCAGATAATTTCACACTGGGGACCACAGTAAGAACTGTTTATGTTCTTAGCCCAGAATTTTAAAGAATTGCCCTTTTCTTTTGGAAAATGTACTGTTTTAGTAATTAGGTATCTTTAAGCTTCAGGTCTGATAAACACTGGAGACAGTCTCAGTCCCAAGCTTCAGTTTTCTCCAAACATGTTTAAAAATAATTAGTCTAACAGACCATTTAAAAGCAGATTAAATGTTGACTTCTTCCTGAAAGTACTATTGCCTGGTTTATGGATGGTCCCACCATACAGTATCCTGAATGACCCTATTATTGGGTGGAAACCCACAGATGGTCAAACTATCAACATATTACACACAGCTGTTGTGGTCTGGCTCAGGCTGTGGTTGGCTTTAGCCTAACTACAACAATCCGATGTGTTTATTCTACTAATGATAAGAAGGATTATTTGTGGTCTTGTATCTTTGTGCTTTGACTTAATTTGGCTTTTCAAGTGAAGGATGATTGTTGGTACTTGGAAAAAGTTCTGTTCTGGTCAAAATGTTTTACAGATGTGTTAATTCATTTTGGAGAATGCAAGTTTGAATTGTATTGTGTATATGTGTTTCTATTATTTGTTGAACTTTGTTGCATTATACAGGACAGTGGTGCTGTTGTTTAGCCAAGACTCACTAATATCATGGGATAGATTATGGAGTATTTGATGTAACATGTTTTTCAGTCATTAGATCCCTTTTTAGAACTGGTTCCAGTGTAGAGCAGCTATGCTTCCTGGTAGAGAATGAACTATGATACTTTTTTTCCATGATAAGCATTTATTCAAGTAATAGTCATTTTCTTGTGATTGATAAGTCAAATACCTTTTTACCGCTATTTCTTCTAGCAACAACGATTCCTTTAGAAATGTTATAGTGTGAAGTTTTGACTGTAATCCTAAGTGCTTTTATTTAAACATAGACTATCAGTATTTTTATATTAACAGTGGATCAGATTCATTTATGTTCTGTGAAGACTATTTATACTAATTCCTACATTTCTAGTGCTTTTCAGCTTGTTGTTTTGGTTTATCCTTTTAAACTATAAAACATGAACACTCAGCAGATCGACTGCTAGATTTCACCACTATATGGTTCCTTCCCAGAACCCAACAGCTTCCTTTCTTCCCAGAACACAGATAGAGAATTAAAAACTGATCTGCATTAAAACAGCTCTACAGAGTATTATATCTTTAGCCCATTTTAGCTAAACGTTTTGGTTTTACAGCACATTTGCAGTATGGTTCAGTCTCTGAGCTCTGAACTCCTGCAGGCAGCCATTTCTACCAAATCATTTCTCATTAGCTCAGCACTGTTTCACAGATCAGCAAAGTCAGTGACACTGCTGCTACCTTACAATCAAACATTTAGCAGAATATAAGGCAAATATTTCCTTTAGAACTTTAGTGACATAAAAACATTGGAAAAAGGAGTATGACTATATTTTAACAGGTGTATATGATGCTATTGCATACTCATGTTTTTCTGTCTGCTATGTGTGTAAATAAACATTTACTGTCTCTATACACTTTGTAAATTATTTATATGTCAGTGTTGTAGTTTTAACTTTTCTCTCTCTATAGTCAGTGTTTTGTTTGTACACTTTGGGCAGCAGTAGAAACATTGCAGTACAGCACTGCGGCCTCAATGAACAGGGACACACTCCATGTATTGCTAGAAAATTCCACACACTAATCAAAACGTCAATGTCAAGACTGTATTCAATTTCTGCTAATAGATTTATCTAAATCTTACACTCCGCTCCTTTAATTTTACTACTTTCCAAAATGAACATAAAACATCTTAGCTGTCAAAGATTCTATTTTATGTAATGTGTATGTGTATTAGTACGACTATATTTTAAAAGCCAACCTTAGAGCCATTAAATCATGCCATCTTGTTCTGGATGTACATCGTTGATGCTGATCCTGTCCTCCCTTGCTCCACAGTGAAGTACATCCGCGAGGTTTCTCCGCTCTTCAAAAAGCCTACCCTGGTGGCCGACCTGCCGTGGGACAGCGTCCGCCCACAGTCGCCAAACTACAGTGGCAGCGACGACTCTGGATCCCCCAAACACAGCTCATCCAAAGACAGAAAAGTGATCAGCCTGAGGATGTGCTTCATCAGCAGAAATCTCACCATGCCAGATTTGGAGAACAGGTCCAATACAAGACTCCTCAGTGTTTGTGTTTGTATTAGACAGAAATAGCTGAATATGTGGGAGTTGAGGTGTGTCGGCTGCGTGTTTTACCACTGGGTGTGTGTTTTTGTCATGTGCTTAACTTCTCTTCATTAGATTGGAATGCTTTACGTGAAATAATTAAGCCTGAAAGAAATGCTCTTCGTGCTTGTGGATCTCAAATAGATGAGAATCAAAAGAAAGATGAAAGAATAAATACGAAAAGTACACACGATGTATTTATGATAAGTGTAACTTGGTGAGAAAACAACACCAGGACTTCATGATAGGACATGAATGGTAAATCTCTATTACAAGAATTGTTACAACAAATTTAGCAGGTTTACTTTCACCACAGAATGTTTGACTTTGAACCATTTTTTTTTATGCAGCAGTGTCACAGCTACAGAATCGAATGTTCAGCATTTAAACCTTTGAACCTGGCCGATGCAAATATTGCACAACTTCTCAGTGTATTCAGGACACAATGAAGTTTTACACTTAAGCCTAGAACCAGCACAAGTTACTATTTGCAGTGAAAACTCTATCTGTCTTTTAATAAGCCTGTTTAGCTTTCCACTGAATTAAAACTGAAACTGATAGTAGTGCAAACTGCAAATAGTAACTACTACAGCATCACTTTGGATAGTCTGGATTTTCCAGAATGTAAAACAAAAACTGTCTAATAACTCACAGCACGAATCTACCTGGGATCCTGTTAGTAAAATCTTAATATTCCAAATATTTCACGAGAAATAGTAAAATAGTAATTAATGGAAGTGAATTTTAAGTACTTTTTTTGTTGTGTTATTTGTATTAAATTTTAAATACAATAACTTTCACACCATCATGTACACTAATAATACAAGTGCCAAATGATGGTGTTTCTGAAACATGTCTGAAAAGATAATCATTGAACTTCAACTCCAAGCTCCAAGGAAATGACATAAAAATTTTTATATTTCTAATGTAATTTCCTTGGAGTTTCTATGTTAAGCATGTTTGAAGCTAATTAAATTCAAATTAATTTGCTATTAAAATATAGAGAGAAGTTTTAACAGTCTCTCACAACCTGTTTATCAGACAAAGCTCACAAATTGTCACTGTTAACAAATGTTCTCTGTCCCATTCAGACTGCTGGAGCTCCATTCCCCAGATGGCCAGCACACGGTGGTTCTCCGCTGTAAAGACGCCCCTACTGCCAACTCCTGGTTTACTGCCATCCACACCAACATTGCCGCCCTGCTGCCTCAGACGCTGGCTCACATCAACGCCTACCTGGGAGCATCATCCTCAGCCTCCACACACCCCCATCTCAAACACATTGGCTGGTTGGCTGAACAGGTATCATCAGCCTTGTTTAGTTTCAGTCAAGACACGAATAACACAGAGAGAGGCTTATACTGTAGAACAATTAGTCCTATAAACAAAGAAGAAATAACTATGAAACTAATTACTTTTAAACTTCCAACCTTTTAAATAACATCCACTGTTTTGTTTTTCATTCTTTTTCATACTTATTTCTGATATTTAAGCAATATCACACAAGAAGGAGAGCACAGCTGAGATACAGTCGTTGTGATATTCAGAATAGAGCACGACCCAGAGTGTGATACAGCTTTTATATAACAGTTCTACAAATGTTGCTGTTATAAATGCTGTTATACTCTCTACCAGCACTCATGGAAGGCCTCTTGTCCAGTCAAATCGCTTTGTCAGAACTAACTATTTCTATCTCTCACACACACTGTTGTAGCTTGTAATGTTAGGCATGCATGCTAGCTTATATCCAAACAAGTGCCATGCGCAGCATTGCTTCCGCATTTCAAATAAAAATTCTGTGTTGCTGTAATCTACTCATAATCTCCATTCTGAATTCAGTTCTAATTTGAAACCTAGTTTTGATTCCCAACCCTAGTCTGTATTTAGCCTAGCTTAGAACGAGTACTGGAAGCAGAGGGGAAGTGCAAAACTCTCTGTAGTAAAGAGACATACATTCCAAGAGCTGACAAAGCATCTCATTTTAGCACTAGTTTAAGAATAGTCAACATTTTGGGAAATATGCATTTTTCTGGCCGGTTTGTTGTCCAGATGTTTGGTGAGAAGATTAATGCCACTCATGTCTCTCTCCAATGTGCTAAATATGAAGCTACATGTAGAATTATGTGGAAGCAGAAGGAAACAGCTAGCCATGCTCTATCCAAAACTATATATATATGTCATAGGGCTGTCTGTCAGTACTTAACCAAAGAATATTTGTTAGAAATACCACTCCTGTGAGGGGACTGTTTGAACCCAGCTTAGCTAAAAAACACAGCTTCTACACACACCATGCTTATGTTTCCATGTATGTAATTAAAAAGTGTTAAGCTTTTCAATTGGATTGACCTAAAAAAGTCAAATATGTTTCACAAAAAGATCAGATTCAAAATGTTTTAGGTCATTCGTGCATTTTACTAAAACATCAAATCTGTAAATACTTATTAATATAATGTCATCTAATGCTAAACAATATGCCAATATAGGTGATTTTGTACCAGCATGTCACTGGTAGAAGAATGATCATTTTCACTTCTGATAAATATGGTAAATAGTTGTATAGACAAGTTGCTTTCATAAGTAAATGGCAGCAGTCATTTTTCTTTTTATCACAGTACCTGTTTCATCAATCTTACGTCACTGCACATACCCAGACCGCAAACATACAGGCTGGCATTTCTGCTCTAACATCATAGCAGTAGCAGCACACAGGAAGAGTGTGTTCTCTTGAACTGATATCAGCTCTTAATTTAAAAGCGAACCAGGTCTATTCTCAGTTCACATACAGGAACGAGACTGTTACCCTGAATGATATCGTTTCACTTTGATGAAGTGTTCATTCAAGGTCATGTCGAATGTTTGGCTGTGTTTGTCTTGGCCAGGCTCAAACAGGAAACACCAGTGGAAGTTTCCGTTGTATTACACTATTTCCTGTAGAGCCCACCTACTTACTACAGTTGCACTCACAAACACACCGCACAGGTTTAATGTCATTGCTTTTCCACTTTAAATCCACAAACAACGCAGTCTTTTAGCCAGGACTCACACACAGACAGCACTCTTTTGTGCCATAATGAAAATTATTTCAGGTCATATTGTTAGTGTGAGCTACTTTACTAAGTTGTGCTTAGCTGCCTGCTGTCAAAGTACCTATAATCTGTAGTAGTTTATACGCCTTTAAACTACATCTTTATACCTGTACCCGTACCCTGTAACAGTTTACACTACCCTATAAACTACATTGTTGTTTATATCTCATCTGTCTTTTTTCCCCTAATAGTCAGGTAGTATTTTAGTCATCCAGGTCATGTTTTCATTTTCACTGGTTCATCATGTAGCCTTTCAGATGCAAAGTCAAACTTCTTCTTTGACATCTTCTCCTGACTTTCCTCTTCAGGTGCAGCTGGAAGGTGGGCGGCAGCAGTACAGACCTGTAGTCATGGCACTGACAGAGAAGGACATCCTTCTGTTTGAATCAGTGCCGTGGAACAGAGAGTCCTGGTCCATGCCTCTGCTTACACACCCACTGCTAGCCACCAGGTAAAGACAACAATCAGTAGTAGCTCTTCTTTCTCTAAACTCCACAAATGTAGGAATTTACACTAACAGGACAAGTAAATGTTCCGGGTCAGTCACCTCAGACCAGGGTGTCTGGTTATGACTTTGCCTGTGTGTTCATGTTTGCGTCTCTCTGTGTCCAGACTGGTTCATTCTGGTAGCGCCCGGGGATCTCCTGCCCAGGGTTCAGACCTGGTGTTTGCCACTCGGACGGGCACAGGCCGGGGGATCGAGTCCCATGTGTTCCGGGTAGAGAGCCACTGGGATCTGTCTACGTGGACGCGAGCTCTCGTGCAGGGGGCACATGCTGCTGCTGAGCTCATCAAAGAAGTCTCCATCGGTGAGTGTGTGCTAAATCGAATTAGTCTGTAGGTGTAGTTTGATGTCCTAGTCAGAATTCAGTACAGTTGACTAGAGTACGGATCAGTCCACATATTTCTGTCCAAACCCAACCCAGGCCTGAAAGTGTTATGGCCAAATTCCACCTGAAGCTGATGCAACTGAAGCGTCAGTTTCTCAAACCTGTACATGATTACTATGTTTCTGTCTAAAGTCACACCTCTATGGAACCAACAGCTCCAGTCTGGTTCAGCTCATGTATCCCCCTCTACAGTAAACTCTTACACCACTATAATCAGTTTGTTTAATTTGCTACATTGTGTGGTTTAACTACCACATTGGCTCCTCTTTGCTTCAACATTTAAATTCTGCTTACACGTTAATGGATCACTACTGATACTTTTGTGTATTGACCAAGAAGGAGAAAACAAATGTTATCTTTATCAAGGTTTATATTTTCACTGTAGGCGTCTAAATGGCACGGTAGTGTGACTGTGACAGGAAGCTGTTGGCACCAGCTGGCTCACTAGTAGTGTGCAGAAACTCAGAAAGAACAGCTCTGTGTAGCAGAGGGGAATGTTTCCACTCCGAACAATAGTTGGCTGCCGGAACAGCTCTGGAAAGCCTCAGCTTTTTTTTTTTTTTCCTTCCCTGTCTGCTACACAGACACACAGTTGAGCAGGAACAAATGACCTGAGTACAGTTAAGGCTGCACCAGGCTGGATTTTTACAGAAACCATACACTTGTCTTCGGACTGTAGCAAAGAGGAACATTTTAAACTGTTTTATTTAGATTATGAGGACTGTTGTTTAAGAGGAACAACCTTAGACTGACTGGTTTATCTTTTGCTGATATGTATAGGAGCGGTACTTGTATTAGTCATCCTCCCTAAATGCATTTGCTCTCACCCACTCAGACGTGTCTCACACATGCTATTGTTAAGCTCTTTTATGTCACCCCACTCTTCCAGGGTGCACGTTAAATAGGCAGGATGTTCGGCTGACGCTGCACTACGAGAAGGGCTTCACTGTGACGAGAGAACCAGCGGACCCAGCGGGGGGCGCTGTGCTGTACAGATACCCCTATGAGAAGCTTAAAATGTCCGCTGACGATGGAATACGCAACCTTTACCTTGACTTTGGTGGTCCAGAGGGAGAAATGGTGAGTGACCACAGAACATTCACTGTGTATTTTTGATAAGCTTCACTTAACAGCAGAGCATTAAGAACTAATGTTCCTCGTAGCCTTATTCTGTAGCACTATCAGAATTTATTCTGCCAACCTCACCCTGGTATTTTGTCACTGCATTGTGCCAATTAAGAAATTGTGATTAGCATTTTGCACATTTTATTAAATATCTAAACCCAGACTAGACCTCTCTAATAATACACCAGAACTGGCTGTATTGTGGGTAAAGTAGGCTCCAGGATTAAAGATGAAGAATTTGTATAAGAAAAATTACATTACTTTGAGTGTTAAGGTGCATTAGCAGATCTGTGGAGTATTTTTTTCAAAAACATTTTGGCTTTAAAGAGCTATTTTGGCTTGAACACACCCATTTTCAGATTCCAAAAATGCTTTCAAAGTCCTTGTCCCCTGTTTGAAAGTTGCTTATGTATCTCCAGTCCCCTCCAAAAGTATTGGAACACCAAAGCCAAGTCATTTGTTGTACACTAAAGACATTTGGTTTAAAAAAGAAAAGAACAAAAAAGAGTTTGTATTTACATGTGATATATTAAACAACACCTTTTGCATCACATGTGCCTTCAGGTTTTAGACTGATAAGTCTGTTATCACAGATGACCATGCAAACAAATATAAGTATATATTTACTGCACTATCTGAGGCCAACAGTGGCGCAGTGGGTAGTGCAGTCACCCCTTGATGCTGGGGTTAGTGGTTCCGAGGGGTCCCTGGACAAGACTCTGAACACCCACAATGTCCACAAATCCCCAGCCACTGAGGGTGCATAACTCTGAGTGCCGGTCCCAAGCCTGGCAATGGGAAGGGTTCTGACAGAAGGCGGCTGTCAGAATGTGCAGACCATTCTCTGCTGTGGCAACCTGACAGCGGGATGAGCTGAAACAGCCTACTACTACATTTACTGTACTAGCTGTGGATTCAGTTTAAATTACTACAAGTTAGGTACATGTGGAAAGGATGTAAGAGTTAATAGCAGAAGCAAGTCATCACATAAAGAAAATAATCCAACCAAATGTTTCTGTCACATCTCCCCTTTGTTTCCCTCTGTCGACCTGTCCTCATTCACTTTCTCTTCCTTTCATCCTACAGGTATTTGATCTCCATTCTGGTCCAAAGCCAGTGGTATTTGTCCTTCACTCCTTCCTGTCAGCCAAGCTCACTCGTATGGGCTTGCTGACGTGAAGCAACCAACAAGCAGCAGCAACAGTGCGGCGGGATGAGAGGATGGGCCTAGGCGAAGCAGGGAGGAAGCAGATTCCTCCAAGATGCTGATAATGGGGAGGGTTTTTTTGTTTGTTTGTTTGGTTCATTTTAATTTTGTTTTTCCAGTTTCTCCATTTGCAGCTGCAACTAAGCCTGAAGTGTTGCTGCAGGGAAGTTTGAACCCACGTTCCGCATTTTTGATTGTCTCAAAAATGTGCCTTCTGCTCCAGCTTCTCCTCTGCCTCTTGCAATCACTACTATTGCAAAGTTGGGTAAAAATAGGAGGCACTTTGTTTGAAGACAGTTACAAAAAAAAGCTGGTAACAATCTGACGTCTTTCCTTTTGATAATTTCAAATACCCTGTTAAAAACAAGATCAAATGCTGTGATGTGCTATGAGATGACATCAGTGCACAATGACATGTTAGAAAAGTATTAAAGAAAGACTGTTTAGACAGTTCACACACAGCCAAGCACAAGCGGACACATGCTCCCTGTTTTTACTCTATGCCTATCATTCCACAACAGCCTTCCAATGTACTTTGGGCTCTTTTTAATGTAACTGTTTGTCCTTGTGTTGACATGCGAGTGGCAGAAAGTGTGTTAGAGTCAGAATGCACTTGACTGAGCAGAAAGTGTGTATGAAGAAATGTACGTGTGTGTGTGTGTGTCTATACTACATGCTTCTGTTGGCTTGATAGTGTGCCTGCTGCCTGACTCACCTTGTAGCACATTATCCCAAACTACTGTTGTAATCAGGATTTGCCAACTGTGCCTTCTCACATGTAGTCAGAGACACTTTGTAACGTTTCCTTTTTATTTCACACAATAAGAGAAATTTCCCACATGCACAAGCAATAGTATTACTCTTATAGTGTAAACTATGTTACCTTGTTGTTATGTTGTTTTATATGTGTTGTATCTCATGATAGCATGACTTCCTGACATTGAACTGTGTATCAGATGATGAAACATGACATGACCGTGTGTTACCTCCCTTCCTTCACCTACACTAACCACGTCACCTCCGTGTCGACGTTGCTGTCGTCTCGTTCCACTTTGCTCGAGATTACTCGTCTCTTGTTACCGATCCCTCAGCATCAGTTCTCCGCCTAGTGGCTTCACGTTGGGCCATCACGTGACAGAGAATACTAATGCATTTTAATCATCGTAACTGGAATGGTACACTTATTAGGAAATGTGTTGGCTTATTACAGCTGTTCGACGTCTGGTCGTCCATTAACTCCTGGTTGATCACATTTTAGTCAAACACTTAATCAAGAGATGTGCTCCTGGTTACAGTGGCGTGTAAGAGTGACCTCCAATATCAGCCCTCAAGGATCCCATCACATGTTGGCACAGAACATGAAAAGCCAATCAGGTACAAGGATTCATCAAAACCACTAAGAACCATCTAAAAAGACTCTGGAACTCACTTAGATTAAAGAGCAGTTTAAGATTCTAGTGGAGGTGAGCAGTTCTCAAAGTTCCCTGTTTGGTACAGATAGTTGGTGTCAGTTGATTGGTCAGTTCTTGCAGTTGAGATCACATGATGACTAAAGAGCAAATTCCAGCTGAACTGCAGTACAGAGCTGTGGAAAACAGCCGGTAAACAGGTTATTTGATTAACTACTATTCCCAAAGTCAAGACTGAACTTTTACTTGATTTTTAAATTAAAATCTCATCAAACAGTTTTTGGCCCTAAAGTCAAAGGGTCAGTTGGTTATAGTTTCCAAACTAATCACAGTCGTCGTCCCTTCAGTTCAACTATTCAGTGCTGTGTCTGTGTTGACATCGTTGTGCTCAGCACGACAGTAATTAATATTTCCATAACCTCCAGCTGGTTCTGAGACATGTTGCTAAAGTTGCCCTTCAATGGAAACCTCCAACAATGTACCATTGTGAGAGATGAGAGATAACCCTTCTGTCTTTGAAAGAGGAGCATAATCACCCTCCTGAAGGACGTCTGTTCTATTTCGGACTCTGATGCCTTTGTGATGGTTTAAACAATGTTTTTGGTTGGTTTCTGAAAGCTGCTGAAGCTCTATTCCAAGCTGTGTGGCACACTTGTCATTTGTAGGAAGAGTGTAGGAAGTTTGTCACCATTTAACAAACCACAGGTCATCTTTGTTGAGCTCAGTGCACTAACTTGTCAAACTCCTGTAAAGCTCTGAATGTACACTTCTCCTCCATGTGAGTTTGAAAAAAATCCTCTCTGAATTTGTGGCTATCCTGTCTATGCAAAGCAGTGCTTTTAAGAAGGGGTTTATAAACCAAAGGTAATATTTGTGGCAGCTTGCGTCCAACACAATCAGTAGCTACAAGAGGATAAAGTGCTGCTGCAACATGTCATTATGCAAAGTATTTTAGACTTCCTTCTAAGATATAGTAATACAATGTATGATAGCAATGTAATAATCTCAAATGTAAATACCTACTAATAAAACTGATACAAATGATGTTGATGTGTTGTTTCTTTGTGATGTTTAGTTAAAGAGTGTTTTTAGAAAAGATTTAATTTTAGTTTAATTCACTTTTGGTGCAGTATTCCATTATGACCACTAGGTGGCTGCAGCTGCAGCCTCTTATAGCTGCTTATGCATCCGTCCATCAAGTTAATAATTTTAGCCAAGGTTTAGCCGGATACTATCAATTTACGTCTACAAATGAAAGTTTTTTTGTAAAAGCCAAATTAATTAAATGTGAAAGGAACTTTATTCATGGAACAACATATTCATAACGCATCCCATATAGCGTCAATGTATGTATGTAATGCTGTTATCTAGGGCATTTGCTTGCAGTTTGATGTTTATTGTGAAAAGGTAAACCGGAAGTAAGCATTTGCATCAGCTAGCTTTGCGGTAGACGCAGCGTTTGTTGCTGTGGTTTTGTCAGGCTGAGGCAGAGCTGTCATCTTTGCTAGCTAGCGTATTAGCGACTGAACTGTTTTGTCATGTCAAGAGCGACCTGTCACCTCACAACACAGGGTTGTTAACGCGCTATCTTTTTCACGCATACATCTTTGGTGAGGGTCAGAGGAGAGAAATCTGGGCGGATAGCAGAAGGAGATGAAATGACAACGTCAACACTACAGGTAGGCTATTAGCTAGCTAACGTTAGCTTGTTATAGTGGACGTCGCTCAGCTAGTGCAGCTTGGATGCAAGCTAGCAAAACAGCTGATGCTAAATTTGCTAATGTTGTTAGCAAGCCAGTTTGAGTAACTGAGCCAGCTAACAGTGCTTCTATACAATTTTCCTGAAAATACCATTGCACTTATTTCATAGTTAACCTCGCGTGAAATGATAATAATAGCTGTTATCATTCAAGTGTGTGCTGTTAATTTGTGCATTGCTAACTACAGCTAAACGTCTGCTGGGGAATGTTTATAACTGTAGCAGCCGCATTTGCTCCGTTATTTGGGCTCTGGCTTCTGGTCGCAGAAAGTTAGCATTAAAAATAAATATACATCACGCTACATTATATTTTTGCTGATATATATGTACCATGTTAGCTATAGTTTGCATTATTTTAGTAGAATCTCCAGACTTTTATCAGAATGACTAACTCGTGGACGTTCCCTTCATATATTTGTGTGTCCCCACCTCCATCTGCACTCTGACAACACATCTGTTGCAGAAAGCGATTGATCTTGTGACCAAAGCCACAGAAGAAGACAAGGCAAAGAATTATGAAGAGGCCTTGCGCCTGTATCAGCATGCTGTGGAGTATTTCCTCCACGCCATCAAATGTGAGTGCTGCAGCTGAACTAGTAGTACGCCTGTCTGTCCCTACCAGTATTGTTGAGTTTTATTATGTTTTCTTCAGATGAGGCCCACAGCGACAAGGCAAAGGAGAGCATACGAGCCAAGTGTATGCAGTACCTGGACAGAGCGGAGAAGCTGAAAGACTACCTGAAGAATAAAGACAAACAGGGAAAGAAGCCTGTCAAGGAGGCACAGAGCAATGACAAGTATGTTGCCACTGGTCTGCTATGTTGGCTGACGATCCAGTGTCGAACTCTGTAGCGGTCCTTACTGTGTTTTCTTCACGTCTGTTTGTGTTCTAGGAGTGATAGCGACAGTGAGGGCGAAAACCCGGAGAAGAAGAAACTGCAAGAGCAGCTTATGGGTGAGTAGGCGTGTATGGATTCAGACACTTGGCGAGAAATGAATCCAGTTAATGTGGGTGTTATGTTTAATATTGTATGGAAAACACTGCTCTGTGTGTCTACGGAAAGACATATTTTTTAATTTCTTTCTGCCAGGTTAGTTGTATAGTTTCTTTCCTGTGTATTTCAACAACTCTGTCATGTTGTGCCTTGTTTTAGGTGCTATTGTAATGGAGAAACCTAATGTCAGGTGGAGTGATGTGGCAGGACTGGAGGGAGCCAAGGAAGCTCTGAAGGAAGCTGTGATCTTGCCCATCAAATTTCCACACTTGTTTACAGGTACTGTTGGATTTTTAATCTCAGGACTTGAGATTAATGTCTAAAATGGAGAATGTAGACTGTTAAAAATAAAGCAGTGATCTGGACAGTAGAACATAGAAATCTGCCACTATCTGACATCCATCCTCTGTTCGCCAGCTGGTAGTTGGAGAGAGGCTGGTTTGGGAGTGTGGGGGCTGCTGTCTCTAGCAAGCCCACCAAAACCTGCTCAGTTTTAGGAAGAGGCAGCTTTAGCCTGAACACTGTACATACAGTTAGTTTTGCCTATTAACTGCTATTACATCTTAGCACCTTCAGTCAGTGTGGTGCAAAAACACCAAACATTCTCAAATGTGTAGAATTTTCCTTTGATTGTTTAAACAAGCAACTGAAAGATGAACCAATACGTTAATAAGTTCTTTAATTGCAGTCTGTGTTCAGTCACACCACATAAGAGCTGAAAAGACACTTCAGATGTTTTAGAGAACATTACTTCTGCTTTCCATCCTTCAACATGACAACTGTTAGTCACCCTTTATTCTACTAGCTTAGTCATTTCTACTCTTTCATGACCAATGTTACTTCTTTCTTAGGCAAGCGGACTCCATGGAGAGGCATCCTGCTGTTCGGTCCTCCAGGCACAGGGAAGTCATACCTGGCCAAGGCCGTGGCCACCGAGGCCAACAACTCCACCTTCTTCTCTGTCTCCTCTTCAGACCTCATGTCCAAGTGGCTGGGAGAGAGTGAGAAGTATGTCTGTTATTTCCCTGTTATCTGTTATCTTCCTTTTATTAGAGGCTTTAAGCAGAGTCATTAGAACAAATGATTTCTCATCTTCCAACAGGTTTTAGCAATTTAAACTATAATAACAGTAGTAGATACCGACACTGTAGTCGATCAGAAACTAGGGTCGCACAGAGTTTAACGATGGACTATAATCAACCCATGTCGTTTTCTGTGTCTCCTCGTGTCTCGCAGACTTGTGAAGAACCTGTTTGACCTGGCTCGCCAGCACAAGCCCTCAATCATCTTCATCGATGAGGTGGACTCGCTGTGCGGCTCCAGAAACGAGAACGAGAGTGAAGCTGCCCGTCGCATCAAGACAGAGTTCCTGGTCCAGATGCAGGGTGAGCTAAATGAGATCAGGCATCACACACATAACATAGACAGAAGAACGTGCAATATCAAGCTACACACAGTGGCACTTGTAAGTTTATAAACTTTTCAAAATGTTTTCCACTTCTGCGTAAATGTGACTTGAACATGGTCAGATGAAGGGAAACCAGCCAAACGAACTATTACACATTTGTCAGTATTCAGTATGTCTGTAACCTTTTTCAATACTGTTCTTGAGGCCATGGCAAAATACAAAGCAATGAAAATAATGCATGTCAGCATGAACTTTGTTGATTCATTCCAGCAGCGAGAGTAGGAAAAAGCTTATAAAAAAAACATTACTGTTATTTAAGACATCAGCAGTATTGAAAAAATGGTGGCATAGCATTTCTACTGCAGCGCCCAGCTGAGAGGCTGCTGATGCACACACTCAGCTGAATTGTAGCACCTGCAGCTTAGTAGCTTCATGAGCTATTGCTTTGTTACATTTCATGACATGGACATTTTAATGACAGTTTTTTGATGTAAAACCAACAGGTTTAATCCTGAATTCTTAGCACAGATCGGTATGTTTGGATTTTTTCATCTGAAAAATGCAGAATCTCTTCATTCACAACATCTTTTCTTTGTGTTTACTTTGTATTGTCATGTTTTTTGTTATCAACTTGGTTGTGAAGTGTCTATTCTTGTGACATCTCTATAATCATTTATTATTGGGGTTATTTAGGTTATTCTGTTATCTTGCTGTTATCTTGCTGTTTCACAGTTCTTATGTAGCGACGCAGTGTTTAGGCATCATCAAACAACACAACTCTTCTTCTATGGTCTTCAGAAATCTCCTTTGTTTGAGCCATGACACATTTCTACAAACCTGTGTTGTCAAGATCAGACTCTGATAGTGAAGACTCAGATGTAGACTGGATGCAACGTGTGTGTAAATAGGTCAGCTCATTCTGGACTTGTGATTGTCATGTTCTCTAATATCCCCTCAGATTAACTGAATGGAAGAGGTTAGTTCAGTTGCTGGTGGGCACCGTAGTGGTGATGAGGAAGGTGCAGGTGCTGCTTTTTCACTAAACCCGTGTTGACACTGACACTGAGAGAAGCAGGAAGTGCTCATGTTGACTGAAGCTCTCTGCTTTTGTAGGTGTGGGAAACAACAATGACGGGATTCTAGTGCTGGGAGCCACCAACATCCCCTGGGTGCTAGATGCTGCCATCCGCAGAAGGTCAGAGGTCACTACAATATTCCATAGTTACATATGTGTGTGTTTCTCCCTGAATATTGTTTTCTAGTGTTATTTCATAGGCTGGGTTCAGCTCTATAAATTCTTCGGTGTGTGTGTCATGTCAGATTTGAGAAGCGTATCTACATCCCTCTGCCGGAGGAGCCAGCTCGAGCTCAGATGTTCCGTCTTCATCTGGGCAACACACCACACAGCCTGAGCGAGGCCGACCTGCGGCAGCTCGCCCGCAAAACGGAGGGCTACTCTGGAGCCGACATCAGCATCATCGTCCGGGACGCTCTCATGCAGCCTGTTAGGAAGGTCCAGTCTGCCACACACTTCAAAAAGGTGAACTCATTAGAAACTAAACTGTCAAATCACCTATAGTCTGTGTTTGTTGTTTTATGACGTGACATTTTCATTGTTTCCTGTTACACGTGCAGGTTCGTGGTCCATCCCGAAGCAACAACCAGGTGATGGTGGATGACCTCTTGACTCCTTGTTCCCCTGGTGACCCTGCAGCCATAGAGATGACCTGGATGGATGTGCCTAGTGATAAGCTATTGGAGCCCATAGTCTGCATGGTGAGACCCATTCTAGTACTGCCTCCATAGCAACTGCTGACTGGACCAGAGCGTTAACATTTGGAAACAATCACACTGTCCACAATCCCAATACTGTGACGTTACCATTTAATTAGTGTGCAGAGTGGAGATGGTCAGCAGCTTGTATACAGCCTGTATAAACTGAAGAATGTTACCAATGGATTATTCATCCTTCACTGAAAGTATCTGTACAGTATTTTCAAAAAAATTGTTCTTGTAGCACAGGTTTTTGTTAGGTTGACTTCACATGGTTTTGATACGTCAGCTGTAGAATTACTGGTAGAAGTTCAGTCAGTACTATAAAGAGTAGTTTGGTAATACAGTGTAAAACAGTACTGAGGCGTTTTGAATACACAATTCTGTTGAAACCTTGATTTTTGTGCCACAGTCTGGTTCATATCAGTTTTTGTTTGTAAATCTCCACCAATTTGGAAGCTAGTAAACTCGTAGCTAGATGAGCTACACTCTGCACTCACCTTGAACGTATCAAATGCTGCAGCTCACACATCACCTTCTGTGTAGAGGCAGTGTTGCTTTCTTAACCCTGTGGCACATAGATTACTGGGATACTGTATCACACTGTGTGTCAGGGAGGAGCTGAGGGGGATAAACTACAGGAAACTACATTGACTTCTTCTCTTTTCGCTTTTCAGTCGGACATGCTGCGCTCTCTATCCACCACCCGTCCCACAGTTAACACTGAAGACCTTCTGAAAGTCAAGAAGTTCACAGAAGACTTTGGGATGGAGGGCTGAGAGACAGAGCACCATCCACCCTGCCCCAACCTTCCTTCCCAAGTCCACCAGAAGGGTCTAACTACTTCCAACAACTCACCCCCCCATACTGCTGTACCACTCCATAGGCTTTCATCTCTTTGCCAAGCACTTGGTTCACTGCTTCTCACAGATTTAAAATAACTGGTCTGGTTGAACACAAAAAGAAACCTAGTGTTTTTTTTCTTGCGGTCATCCAGTCCAGTGTTTTTGAATCCTTGAATCAATCAAATGCATCAATCAAATGCAACAATAGAAAATTCTTGGTGTGATTCAGTAGCTGGACAATAGAGCCCACATCTTTCCCCTATTTAAGACAATGTTCCATTACAAAACAGCCCCTATGACGTGCTCACTACAAGAACTTTTCATCTAACCTGCATATACACGAGGAAAGCTGCATCACGTTTGTCCCTCTCTGAGCCGACTGTCTCTAACTGAAGGACTGTACAGTTTGTCGCCGCTGTGCTCTTTGCTTTGGATTGAAGTAGAGGGCGGCGAGAGTCAATGAAGGAACAAAAGAAGCTAGTTCTGCCGGGCATGTGTGTGTGAATGCATCTGTGGTGTTTTTATTAAACTTGTATGTCTTAATATCTGTACGTTAGGACCCCTCGGTATTTTATTTGATGAAGATAAACTAATTGTCCCGCCACAGTTCTGTGTCACTGTGCTAGCAGCTGTCTGAGCTACACGTTCGTTTTTCAGTATTTATTTATATTTCAGTCCGAAAGATGCATTTGCTGTTTATGCACATCTCATCACTGGGTCCATTTAGTAGGTGTTGGAGCTTTAAATTATGTCACATGATCTTCATCAGCAGAGAACTGAAACTGCATATTGTTTATAATTTTGATTTTGCAAACTTCACAAGGTCCCTCTGGTAACTTTGATCATATAAAATGATCAAAATTGTCCAAACATGTGAAAGTATTAAAAAAAAAAAAGTTGAATTTCATGACAATGAGAATCCCGTCATATGGTTGAAAGCTCCATAACAGCTACTAAAGAGACGTAGCAATGAGTTTGTTTTCTCTCTGTTTCTGATGACAGAAATGATCTTTCACAACCTCACAACCAGTTGAGCGCTTATTTATTTCTGCACTCCATGTCCCAGAGACTTTTGTTGAAGTGTTTGTTCTGGAGCTCAGCACGTCTCTTTAAATTAGGACTTTTTGTTTTGCTTTGCCTGACATACACTGTTCGCATCACCTGTTCAGTCACAGTCTATTTACACTTGAAGCATTTCTTTCATTAATGGAGTGAAACTTCAGTTTGTTTCTCAGCTGGGAGGCAGATACACACTAACCTTCACTCTGAGGCTAACACAACCAGTGTCATTATCCACGTTTAAACAGTATTTGTCCTGTTGTCAGCTAAGAGACAGAAAAGAAGGCTAAGCCTGATGTTGTCTGGGTGACTCACTGATGGGACTTTTTGTGTCAGCTCAGTGCCAGTAGCGCTGTGTGTTTGTGGAGGTACATGCTGGTTCAGTGGGAAGTGGGTTATTAACATCCCTGTAAGGGAACATAACCCCCCACTGGCCACGTAACCATTACTACTAATTTAACCTGAATTAATAAAAACTGACATTTCAAATAAAAAAACTGCGGCTGCTGGTTTGACATTTTTAGTGTTTGACAGACGATGCTTCATGTTATACTTAGTAACACACTGAATGTCTTGTATCACAGTTGGGTCATTTATCCCACACTCTCTACCTACCACTGCAAACACAAGTCCACTTTAAACAAGTTCTCAGAATAGTTTTTTTTAATCTGTCAGATATTCAAGAAGCTGCGACTTTTAAAAAGTGATGATAAATACATATCACACACATAAACCAAAGTTGTGAGAAGATCAACAGCACTATTGTGGCAGCAGTGCAGATATTCCATTTGAAAAGGTTTTTTAATGGAGACTCTTCTAACCAGTTAGTTCTGCTTGACTATTAAGTTCTGTAGCTTCTGATTCATAGTTGTTTCAGAAGACTGGATCCATTTTCACTCTCATGCTACTGCTTCATTCCTGAAAGTGAAGAGTGGTTTTAAATGTCCTAATTTAGTTTTACACAGATCCAAGTCTTTATGCTAAACTAAGCTAACCAGCTGCTGCCTCCAGTGTCATTGAGCTTTGCACTAAAACAGTGTAAAACTTTTTCCCAAAATGTTGAACTGTCCAGATCAGATTCTGGAGATTTTACCTCAAGGACACTTAAAACGGGACACAGTTGGTCACTGCCACATCCTGAGGACTCTAACATGATTTTAACCAGGCTCCTGTGTCACAAGAGGCCTCCCAATATCTGGACGCATGTTCCCTTAAATCACAAAGGCAAATTCAGCTATTTCACTTGCACTTTGACCAGTATGAACTCCTGAGAGGCATCTTCACACAGATCAGTTTACCTGCAGCTAGGACTGAAGCTGACCTTTGTAAGCACATCTATAATGTGTTGCTGCATAGATACAACACCTAAGGCAACCTCATTACCTGAACTTATTTAGCAAACAAACCTTGACTACAACTAACAGAAGACATTGAATTGTCTTTATGAACAGTACACAAAGATTAATGCCTGTTAAAATGGTTCTGTGGTTGCATTACAGTCTCATGTAACCAGTCCTGCATCGATCTGTGACAAAGTTCATCTGTGTGTTGAGGTCAACACTGATTCGAACCAGTGTTCATGTGTTCAAAACTCCCAAATTGCTTCAGAGCAAACCCACGTCCTGCAGGTACGTGCAGTGGAAACAGAAACCATTCTAATACATCATCCTCGTCACACTTTGCTCCGTTTCGAGCGGCTCTCTGCCGGAGGAGGAGCAGCGGCGCGTTTGTTTCGATGGTGGGGGAAGGTCGGCATCAGCTCTGGTTCGCAGGCTGCACAGAAGAGCAGAGAAACACAATTAATGACCAACACCAGAGGGAAGAGATCACAGCTGATATACAGCTCATTGAAAATGGCTTCACTCACGTAGGGGTTTCTCTTTGAAGTAGGAACTATCCAAACAATCTTTGGCGGTAGCTCTGGATCACGATACAGAAAAATCAAAAAAGGTTTTTTAATGAATAAATGAGATTTCTAGTAAAATAAGTGTGTGTGTGTGTGTGTGTGTGTGTTTGTGTGTGTACCTGCGCTGTGGGTTGTACATAAATAGCAGGTTGAGCAGTCTGTGTCCAGCATCAGACAGCCAGGTAAATTTATTCTTCAGGTTGTTGTACGGCTGTTTCCTCAGACTGTACTGACCAATGAGGGGCAGCTGAGAGAATCCCTGGGAAACACACACACAGTAATTTTCCTTTAACACCACATGTCAAACAGTTTTTAGGTCCATGAAGACATACTGAGCGCTGACATCTCACCGGCCAGATGTTTTCATTGGGTGTTCCCAGCAGCTGCACTATCAGGTCGACCTGCTGGATCTCAGAGGTTCCAGGCAGCAGAGGTCTGTGAGCCAGCAGCTCAGCCAGGATACACCCGACCGCCCTGCAGAGAGAGAACGCCACGACAACTTCAAAACCTGCTGTCATTTCCTGTTGTCTGTTAATGTGATGATGTGGGACGACATAATAAAACCGTGTTTTCACTTCAGTCACAGGTTGGATAGAGCCCTCACCACATGTCCAGAGCTGTAGTCTGGGTCTTGCTCCCTAGGAGGAGCTCTGGAGCTCTGTACCTGCAGACAGTGGACAGGGAGGCAGAGCACATTTCGTGACAGAGAGTTCCCGACACGTAATGGAGTTAATGAAGGAGGATTACTGAGAGGGATTAAAGGAAGACTTTCCACTGAGGCTGCACAAACAGAGGCACCACATAAGCAAAGTGTTACCTGGAGGAAACACACACACACTAATAAACACTCACCACAGTGTAACCACTCTGGGGGTCATGGGCTGCTGGGGGATGCCGTACATCCTGGCCAGCCCGAAATCAGCTGGACAAATGAAAACAGAGGGACACTATCACATCCATACAGGTATTACTGGTAGTAGTAATAATAATAATAATAATAATAATAATAACTTGGTAACACTATGGTAACAGTGATGACTCACCAATCTTAACGCAGCCTTTGTCTGTCATCAGCAGATTAGACACCTTCAGGTCCCTGATTGAAGATTGAAGATAACAATGATCAGTGACTTTAGGTAGATTTTCTCTACTTCTGTTAAATACGACCTAAAATGTGATCCGATTTTTTTCACTCAAGTCCTAATATTAGTTAAAGGCAAACCACAAAACCAAAAGATGCACAAAATGACACTTGTTTCTTCTGATCTTAATGTGAGCCCACAGGAAGCAGTAACTCAGCTGAGTATGTGTTTATCAGGCCTGCACATGAGGGTTTTAACCCACTGCTCTTTACAGCGCAGATCAAACTCAGGAACCGTCTTTGTCTTCCTGAATAAACTGACCGCTTCAGCTCTTTCCACTGCATTTCTATAGGAATCAGTTGACTCAGCCATTTAAAAAAAATCTTTAGCTTTAACCATTCTTTGGCAAAGTGACGTGTGTTTAGAGTTAACATGCTGCATGATCCAGTTTTTTAATAGAATAGATTACATTAGAATGCATTATCATTATTATTATTTTTGCACTTTACTATTCATTTTCTGCTGAGCTTCAGTCCACTGATAGAAGCCATTTCTTGTGGAATCTGCGTAAAGCTTAGAATACATATTTTTAATAAAGAGGGCAAGTTGTCTTGGTCCAGAGGCAGCAAAGGTCCAGATCATGATACTACCACTACCATGTTTCACTGTAGATGGTGACCTCTCTTTGGAGCAGTGGCTTCCTAGACATTACCAAGAGGTTCCGTGTAACGTCCTGGATTATTACACACCTTGATTGACTGGTGAAATCAAGACTCTGTTTACTGTTGTAAACCTTTCAAGCCTATTGAGCATCAACAACTCTTCTTCTAAGGTCTTCAGAAGTCACCGAGTTCTGTTTGATCTGCTCCCTCTGTTTAGTTTGGGTTTAAGTAAAAATCTATCCATGTTTTATATGATATTTATGCAGAAATAAAGATAATTCTTATGTATTCACAAAGTTTGAAGCACAACAGTACTAACGTACTAATGTTTCTAGTCTGCAGAGATACAGTTTTACACAGACACAGACAGATACTGCAGTTACTGTCCGTCACAGTCTAAGAAAACATTTAAAAAATCTGTGACTCTCACTTTTCAATTTCCCTTTCTGAGAACAGGAAAAAAAAACTTTCCAGTGAACATCTGGAACTGACCTGTGTATAATAAAGTTGTGGTGAAGATACTCCAAGCCTCTGAGCAACTGAAGGACGATACATTTTACCTGGAAAAGGACAGAAAAAAGGGAAACAAGGATGGGAACCAAATAATGAATTTGTTTTTGTGCTAATGCAAGTCAGAATAACTGTTTATAATTTAATTAGAAATGACCAAAATAATGAAAATATAATATATAAAGTATGTGTGTATCTCTCTATATATTTGATATAATGTAGCAAATATATACAATAAAAACCAGTTAAAAGTATGACATAGGAACTTGACTCTGTCCTACCTGAGCCTCAGAGAACGGCGTCTGCATGTTTTCCAGCAGACTGGCCAGATCCTGTTCACAGTAACACATCACCAGGAACAGACTGAACAGCAAACGGGAGAGAATAACAGAAAAACGCATAATTATGAGTTGTTATGAATAGTTACACTGCAATCGTGACATTGTGCAATAAGAATGGTCGTCATCTTTCTTTTGTTAACATATGGATCTGCCAAAGAAGATTTAACATTTTTTCGGAAACCTGAAATATGTATAAGAGAAGCCCCTCACATGATTTAATATCTAATATTATAGTGATAATATAATGGTTAGTGGTCAACTGATTGATCAGTGCGCAGGTTCCAGGGACTCATCAGGATGTACGTTTAGCTTCTGAAAAGAACAGTGAGTGGAATTAGAAGATCTGAAAATATAGTTCAGCTGTTTCTGATGTTTCCTCTGTGTCTGTGACAGAGGCGGGGCTCAGCTCTTGGCACACACAGGGCAGCAGACAGGTGAGGTGAGACTTTAGTTCCTTATCCGTGCCTTGTTACTGAACACGTGGTACCAGTGGGTAAAAAGCCAAATAAAAAGTAGTTTATCTAAATACTTGTTGAACAGGCATAAACTCTCAGAATAATGTCAGTGGTCCCCATCCACAGCTGTGCTACCTGTAACAAGCTTGCGACAACAGACTGTAGGTGGGACTGTCTGCTAACTGTTCAGCAGAGTTTAAACTGAGCAGGTTCTGCTGGACTGTGTCTGACAGCACATCTCCACTCTCTAACCAGCCCCTCCCTCAGGTGGGGCTCAGGTGCAGGCTACCTGCTCAGCACTGCAGCAGCAGAGAGGAAGACAGAGGATCACTGAGCAATAATAATTGATTTCTGTGTTTTTTGTTTGTTTGTTTACCAATTTATTGTTTTGAGTCTTTATTAGACTGGCTGTTTGTACATACCTAAGAAACTGTCAGCTTGTATATGTTTAACAAACACAGTAGTTTTATCAGATGCAACTGTATTCTTTTTTTTTTTTTTTATATTTTTAATATATAAATTAGGCTATAACATTTTAACATTGAATTTGCTACAGTATGTTGTTATTAACTACCATAATACTGCAGTAACACCACAGTGTGTTTTGGGTATGTGTACCACCTCTCCAGTTGGCTGCCTACAACCACTTCTTTGAGCTCCACTATGTTGGGATGTCTCAGCCTCAGCAGCAGGGTGATCTCTCTGAGGCTGCTGATGGGGATTCCTGCCAGACATGGAGCAGTGTGTCACTTTCATAATTAAACCCATTAAACAATAAGAAAAGTGAAACAGAAGGATGATTTCTACTTAATTCTGCTTTCTTAATTCAATGAAAACTCGCACATATGACTCAGAGTTAGAGAAGTAGTGCTCTCACCATCTTTTTCTTTGTCCATCCGGACCTTCTTCAGCGCTACAATCTCATCCGACTTGGTGTCACGGGCTCTGTCTATGACAAGAAAAGAAAATAGTTTTAATCGGCTGAACACTTACACTACTGCTTCACAGTCAGTATGTATATGGTCACTGTGAATCACTTACACACTATGCCATAAGTTCCTTCTCCTATTCGATTGAGTTTCTCAAACTCTCTGACACTTCTGCAGCTTCCAAACTGCAAAAACAGAAACGTTTGGAGAATAGCACAGAAGTTTTTTTAACGTCTCATGGATCAGGTTCTTCTTCATGAATAGGGCACCTGCCCTGCTTATTATCCCTGCCATACCCATCGCTGATCACCTGGATCCAGTGTGTTCAGTCAACCAGAAGCTGGATGATACCAGTTCACTTTGTCATCTGACTGAACAGGTAATCAGCAGGGGCTGAGGAGGAGGGCTGGGATTCCCTGCTTTACATGACAGAGCTTTAAGGATAAATGTTGGACAAAACTGAACGTTTTCAGAACAACTCGAGTGAATATTTACTAACTTTAAAATCAAAACAATGAACAAAGGAGTCACTTTGATACACTAGGAAGAACTGACTGCCATGGAATTTTCCATCCATCCTCTATCTGTAATACTTTTCTTGGTACTTGTTGTCAGGGAATTTTCCATTACCTAAATGGAAAAGACTTAGACCCAGCACACAACTCAGCCAACCAGTCTGGGTTGGTGTCACAGGATTGTAATTACTATTTCAATTGGGTTTACGCAGTGAAGTAGATGCACTTAGTGAGGAGGACACTGAGGATTCGCCAAGTAAACAGCACATGACGTGGACATTAATGGGATCAGCTGCTACAGCAGAGACTTTAGTAAATAAGGGTAAAATTATAAAACAATATAATCGTCTCACTATACATATGTATTTATATTTAACATAATGTGCACACATAAACACAAGTAATTTATTTCTTAACCCACTGAATTCCAAACTCTAATGACAAATTCACAGTCTTAAGGACTAGCGGTAGCTTGCTTTTTAGGAAAACACTGACAGCAATTTCAGTTTCAAACGTGGGTTATGAATTCACCTAATATAGATTATGTTGTCAACACATGCCGAAATGGCTGACTGGGTTTTTTGAACTTGTAAGCAGTCTTAACTTGTGTTATTGTAGTGACGTATGTATCAACGAAGATGTAAGTAAAATAACAGTCGAGTAACATTTTCCTCCAGTTGAGCTAGCTTAATTATCTTACCCTATCGTTTTGAGGCACTGTGAATGTTTTATTGTTCTTTATGGACTTCAGTTTTATATGGTCTTGTTCGTCTTCTCCTACGGTGTCCATTCTTTCATAATATTCCGTTTCAAAACCCACAAAGAGAAGAAGAGTGTCGTCGGTTGTGGCTGTACCCACACAAGCAGCAGCTCACACTCCGGTGGGCGCCGCCATTGTGTTTTGTACGAGTGCCCAGCAGGACAACAGAGAACTTTCCCGGAGTTAGAGCAATCCAGAACAAGATTATGTGGGTCCGCATCCTAATGGTATTTGTGAAGTCCGTTTCAAGGCCCTCTTCGAAATCTGATGTAAAATAAGAAAAAAGTTTTAACATTAACGCCTTATCACATTCTGACAGTTTATAGATATTATTGAACAGGTTTAGTCACACACTATCATTACTGTTCTGTGTACTGTAATGAGGCACTAACTCACTATTTAAACTGTCAGTGAGCAGAATATGGGTGTCCATTTTAAAATAATGACTTTTAATGCTTTTAAAAGGATGGTCAGACTAGACCATATGGCTGTATTAAAGGAGAGGTTCGTAGTTTTCAACTGTGTTTAAAAACAACAGTCAGTGTTGATGTGAACCAGTAAATGATCTAGTGTCTGTTATGTGGGTCAAAATCCACAGACTTCACAGCTTTGAATTTGAATTTGGTGATGCTCAGCCTGGATGAAGAAGGAAGTAGAATATAAGCACCTAACCTCACTCCTGACTCCTCCTCACTATAGAGGTGGTGCAGGGGTGGTTGGCACTGAGATGGTTACTGCTAGATGTCACTAAATCTGATCAAACAGCCAACTGATTTGATGAACTCAGACTGCAGAAGCCACATATTAGCTTGACAGTAGCTGATTTGAATATGTTTTTCCACAAACAGGGACTGTGGCTGTGGTCCCCCATCAGGAAGTGACCTCATTCTGACAAGACTCCTATCTGATAGACTTCTATGTATCTCTGCACACTTTAAATAACCAGCACCTTTTTTGCAACTGTTATTATGGCGGGAAATGACTCTCAGTTTACCTTACATGGCAGGATATTGGGGTCACTGTGTGGTCACTGGTTTCTTCCCCACCACAAAGGGCATGGAAGAAGGCCTCCGCTCTTTGGCAGCATCAGCTATAGTGAGGGTGGACGGTGAGCCGTAGATGTTATCCCGTGACGGAGCAGTGATGAGGATGGTAGGTAGACGTGGAGACAAGTCGGATGAATCGGATTCAGCATTGGACTGGGTTGAGGGGGTCTTCTCTGTAACTGAGGGGGAGAAAATCCAGATACACTCACACTCAGAAAGTCGCATGCTGTATGTATCATTAGTCATACTGTAGCTTTTAGTGAAGCTTTTCAGAACCTATGAAAGGTGCCCCAGTCTCTCTTGCCTCTAATTTAATTCCCATCCACTATACGTAGCCCTCACAGGCTTATCACTGGCATGGGACTGACCTGCAGGTCAGAGAAGGTAACCCTGCTGATGCATGTGTGTGTGCTCACAGTGGTAGTACAGTGGTGGTACTGTTTCTGTGTCAGGAGCAACAACACCTACTAATTGGATTGTGTTAATTTCTTAAGCGTGTTAGGGGCTGTGTTGACATCATATTAGTACCGCACAGAGGATCAATGACTGTCATTAACTGTGATCAGCAAAAATTGTATTTTTAATGTGTTTGATTATTTGCTTTGTTTAATAAGCTCCAATGCTAAACAAATATATTGTGGTAAAAGAAAGGGCTGAGCCACAGTACAAACAGGGTTTACAGTACCTGTCACTGTGGAGGTGCTTCGCTGGTAAATACTGAAGCTGAACAGTAACAAGCAGTTAAGTCACCCCTTAGCTGATGATGTCACAGGTAATACACATTCCATCTTGTGTCTATTTCTACTGAGATCACCAAGCTCTTGTGTAGTTCATCCCTACCTGCATCTTCCTCCTGACTTGCTCCAGACCCCATCAGGCTTCAGTCAGCTGTTGTACACAACCACACACATGGTGGTACTCAGAGTTTGCATTTACAGTGCTGAGTCTGAGGCTTTGGCTGCTGATGTCCTTCCTCTGCCTTCCTCTGCCACTCCCCTCCCTCTCTCTACGTCACCCGCTCTGTCTAGGACACAGACACTAATCCTGCATTATGGCTCACTGCACTAATAATAATAACATTGGTGTTTAAAGAGTAACTGTTACTACTACTAGTACTAACTGTTACTACTACTAGTACAAACTCTTGATTTATTGTGGCAAAAAATGTGGAAGTTACTACAAAACCAGAAATACTATTATTAATATAGAACAGCAAACTGTCTTTGTCAGTAAATAACACTATAACAAGGACTTAAATTCAAATTTGAGGGGGTGTTCCATGTTCCATTGTGCTGTTTGAAACTTAAATTCATTTAAAAAAAATATAGGAACACAAAATTAAACTTAGTTGCTACAGGTACATTTTTTTAAATTTGTCACTGAACTGACTCAAATATTATGTAAAAATCATTCTCAACAAGCTGCTTTATAATTGTTTATTCTTGTAACATTTAACTATACGAAACAAAAACTAGCAAAAATGACCCTGCCAGTCTAAAGGAATAACAGTCACCACTGTGTTTCACAAACTTCTCAGCTAGAGCAAACACTACATGTACAATAAAAATAAACATTTTCAGAAACATGCCAAGTCAGATCCACTGGTAACAAGGTTTCTGATGTTGGCGTAAGTAGCTGAAACAAATGGTAAAATAATGTGCTGCTGAATATTTGAAACAGGAGCAAATCTGTGAGAACTGATTGTCACTGAACTCTCCTTCAATAAAATGTTAGAACAATAATAAGAAGTCATAGTACTTTACTAAAATTTTGTTATATCACGAGAATTACATTACAAAATACAGAACACTCAGGACAATACCATATATTACTGCCTGTTTATTGTATTGTTCACTCTCCTCTGTCTTTACAAGGTTTCATTGGCCCAGCGCCGCAGATACTCTAACTCATCCTCAACCTCATCTTCCTCTGTCTTGGCTTGGGGGAAGAAAAAGCAAAAAACTATAAGATGTTTGCATCTACAGTAGCAGGTTGTTGTTTTATTATGATGTGTTTAGCTAATGGGAAGTTATCCTGATAATGCTTCTTACCAGGATGGGGCGGTGAAGCAGTGGGTGACACTTGGGGACAAAGGGCTTTGTCTTCAGTTCGATCCTCAGAGAGGATTTCATCCAGATTTTTCTCCAGCCTCTCCAGCTCTGCTAGCAGCTCATCCTGAGGGAAACACACACATATACACACATATCATCACAATCATATTATGCAAGTTAAAAATTAGCGAAGTGGACATTTAGGAATTTTATTTTATATCAACAAAAAGAAACACATTACTGTCATTGTACCTCATCAAATTCCACTCCAAAGCTCACAGATGTGTAAAAGGTGTCCAGCATGTCTTGAGCCACATCCTGCTCCTCTGTAATGTCTTTGATCAGGTCATTCACCTTGTTGACAATATCTCTGAAACCACCAGCAGAAGCTCTTATTATATTGTACTAAAATGATGATTGTAAACCTATGGCTTTGTGTAAATATCTCTGGTAACTCTGCCTTACATGTGTTCATGGGCGGACCGCACAGCCTTAACTGCACAGTCAACGTACATAAGTTGTTTTTCATACCACTTCTTTCTTCTCAGTGCCTGCAGAGCCACTGGAGGAGAGCATGGTGGGACACAGTATATGAGCAGGAGTGTCCTGATAAAACACTATAGTTAAGCATCATGCAAAACAAGGACTCTGGAATGCAGTGAAAATGTACATATAGCAAGACAATATAAATGTTTTGTGGTAATATTGTTGTAATACTAAGACCATGCTGTCTTTCATCTCAGTACTGTAACTCCTGGTGTATTAGATCATATCACACAGCATTCTACAGCAGTGACTAAGACGGTATAATAAAGTCTGATGTGTTTATATAGTAGAGCCAAAGGTTCAAACAGTTTAATGGATCAAAAAAGCTGAAAATAAATGTCCCAGACATGAATCAATGAGCAACATATACCTCATTGCCCACTTCATTATGACCATCTGTACAATTGTACAAAATGTAATTCAACACACCAGCTCTGCCACAAATTCTACTTTTATAATGTTATAATTTCTGAGTTTTTATGTTCAAACTGTCAAAATAATATAATTCTACTATATGTTTATTAGTGAGGTGATAGTGGTTGATAGTTCTAACGTTTTGGGCTGCCTATTTACATCAATGAGGGGTCCAAAACATTAGAGACAACTCTTAATATAACATACTCCAGTTCAATAATATTACAATGCACTCCAGTATGAGTATTCATATGGTAGAACTGTCATTCAATTATCAGTCTGAAGGTTTCAAGTTAAACACTTCAAAACTTGAAATTATAACATTGCTAAAGTAGAATTCATGGCAGAGCTGCTGTGTTGGATTACATTATATTGTACTAGTGTACCTAATAAAGTGGCCAGTAATACAAAACAGATAAAAAGTTCTGGTTTATAAAAGTCTGGCTAATCTTTCAATAAAAAAACCCATTTACTGTGTGTAACAGTGGCCTTAACTTAGCATGCTGTTTTGATTTGTCAGATAGCTTAGTTAGCATTAACGCAGTATATTGTCACATATATTATTGAGAACAGCACAATATAGTAAAAACCACTGTTCTCCACCACTGACACATAAAAACATTAATGTGTCAAAATCTCTGATGGGAAAACTAAGGGCAAGAACATTAGTCAGGATATTCACACCTAATGTTCGCTGGTGAAGGCTAAGCTAACACCCAAAGAGTTTTTACCTTACATTTCTGTTCAATTTATTATTCGCTTGATTTTTATGACAATTGAACTAAACTGACTTCATTTTGTTCTTTAATGTGTAGTAGCATGATTTTATTTAAGCATTCTACACTAGTATTACTAGTATTTACACAGCTCCGTGTTAATGTACTAGCAATGCTGCTAATTATTTAGGGGACCCGCTAGCCTACACAGGTCAACTGCAGTAGCAGTTGCTAGGTAACGTGCTACCTGGATTACTAGCTGGATATTTTAGGTTAGTTTAGCTGGATTACTATTAACTAGATATCGTTTTCCATGATTGTTGAAGAACATGAGGCGTACATCAGTTTATTCTAAACTATCTCACCTCTTCTGTTAGTTCTACAGTTTTTCTTGGCAAACAGAAATTCCTGTTCAATCTTGTTCTTCAGAAACTCTTCCTTCTTCAGCAGCAGCTCCTCTCCCTCAGGAAATTTTTCGGCACCATCTTGTTGGCAGGATTTCATTTTTACATTTTCTCCTCCACACAACACCTTAACAAACAAAGACATGTTTGTGATGCTAACCCTTACTAAAATAAAAAGTGTCACTTGCTCTGACAGGGTTTAGGACACTGGTGTAGCACTCAATTATAGCAATAGTTTGTAGCTGCCGCCCTCTGCAAACAGCTACTTGTAACATGGGACCACTTTCAAAAGTAAATATATGTATTCTGCAATAAACTACTTACCAGCAGCTATTCCCATTTACCCAACAACGCTTACGCTACATCCATACACCATTACACCTAAATGAACAGTACTGTGTAGTGGTTGCAGGTTTTTGTTCAGTTGAGGTACTTATGCTTTACCACATTATTTGCCTTTTATGTTACTTTTACTTCAATAGATTAACAGTACTTGTCAGAATTAGCTACTTTACTGATGTGTGCAAATTGTTAATACAAATTATAATGGTGCTGTGACAGTAGATGGCGGCTATTTTACTTGAGCAGGAAGTATGAAAAAAAGTTACAGACGAGGAAGAAGAGTAATTCTGATCACGTGACTAGTGTTAGACCAGGAAGTGCGGTGTCAGTTACACGGTAGAATCAAAACAAATCAAGACCACCCTGTTGCGGGCCTCAAATATTTCTTGCCGTGATCAAATCGAACTCTACTCGTCTTGACATGGATGGTATGTCGTCTTTTAACAGCTAAACGACTTATTTTGATGTTTTTTTTAGCTGTACCACCAATATATTCACAGCAAGCTAACATTAGCTTTTTAGCATGGGTGTGTGGTTAGCTACGCTAGCTGTCAGATTAGCTGTAAGGCCTTTTCTCGTTAATTTATTTAATATATACCCAATGTAGTTGATAGACTCAGCATTAATGTGACCACCGGTGTGATTTAACATGATTTTTTCGAACCCTGTCTGTCACTGAATCTTTTCTTAGCACATGACTGTTAACTGAGGAATGTGTCACTCCTTCAGCATTTCATGACTGGAGATTTGACAGACGGAGACACGATGTTTGATTGAAATATACAGTAACTAATAACAACAGAGGGAGAATCTAAACTACTTCCAGTGTGTATTTATTAATCCTGGTTAATTACATTTCGGTGACGTTCGGATTTACATTTTTAATTCAGTAGCAAGTGGTATTTAAATGTTATTAGACAATTGTGGTAACCTTTCCAGAAAATATAATTATTAGTTGACTTGTTACGTTTAGAGTTGGCTGTTTATATTTTGTTAGCAGCTAGTAGCAGTTTCCTCTTCCCCATCATACATGTCGTGTCTTTGTAGTTTTTGAATAATTCTTCACACAGAATTCATAAGTGGCCCCATTCAGTTACTGTATTGGCCTGAATATAGGATGACTGTTTATAAAAGGACTGGTCTTTTTCAGCAGCTCTTTTTGAGAAAGACATTGTTATTAAAAGCTGTAATTCTTTGCTGTTTGACAGATTTTCTTTCTGGTTCATTTCTGTAGTAAAGACAAGATGAGAGGCAAATAACTTGTTTTCACTTGTCATTAACTTGTATATTTAAGTTAACTAACTAAACACATTTACTCACTCTGAAAGACTATAAATAAACTGAAACCATTCATTAGTCTAATAATCAGCCGGCACTCGTCAGTTTTAATTGAAGCAAAGACTGTTCAGACAAGAAAGCTTTGTAAATGTTTGCTAGTAGTTTCAGAAAATAAAAGGTCATCTATGTATAATGCAGAAGTAGAATATTGTTACAGTGTTAACTTAATACTCCTAACTCTGTCTCTTACTGTTGCTCCACAGAAACACTCTTCCAGCTAAAGGTATGTATCTGTGAAACATTTTAGTAAGCTTTGATGGAAGATTAATGAGGATGTACATAAAATCAAATATGAAAGTGTTAATTTCATGCACTCCTTTCTCTTTTTTTTGGTTTACAGTTTACTTCAAAGCAGCTTGAGAGACTGGCCAAGAAGGCAGAGAAGGATTCTGAAAAGGAGCAGGCCAAAGTAAAGAAGGTAAGTGAACTGGTCTGGGCTTATAGCCAAGATACAGCATAGTGGTATCTGAATAGTTAAGGTGAGATAACAGCGTTTATTGCATCTTTGTTGCATGTGTGTTGTTTGTTGCACTTAATTTAGATCATTAGATCATTTTTCCATCTGCATCACTACAATGGCGTCTCCACACTAAAAGGCCAGACTACATTTGGTGCATGTTTATCAGTGATGGGAAATGTGGATTTAAAAAGAAAAAAAGCAGGGAAAAGGGAATTAGCAACATATATCAGTGTTAAAGGTAAACTGCAGCAATGTTAGACATTCAGAATATCATCTACATAGTAGACACCTTCCTGTCAGCTTTTTTTTTTTGTTGTTAACACATTGAGTTGAATAATGTGTCATAGTCTTTGCAGTAGGCTTGGCAAGGATGATGATAATGTTTGAGTGTGGCTGTTTGGTGTAATGCCTTATGACTCATGACTTATGACTCCTTGTTTATGCCCTGAATTGACAAAAGACAGTAATATGTAAAGTTAAAAACTAATCGATAAAGACATGAATTGACAATACAGTTTGTTTAAATTAAAAAAAACTCCCTCATTTCTCTCCCAGATTGTTGATATAACAAAAAAAATTACTAATAGTTTGAAATTAGCATTAGCTTGGTGTTCCTCTGCTTATGTAGATGTGACAAATATGTTCAGCTAGCTAACATCAGCTTGCTAGCTCCTTTTAAAGACTGATGCACAGTTTGTGTTTTCAGTTCACTAGCCACACACACAGTTGTGTTTTCATCATTTCAGGGCACATTACATTGCATTACATTAATTTTCTTTGGTCTTACCTTAACCCTAACCATAATCATGATTTGCTTTACCAAAACACTAGCCTAACATTAAACCAGCTCTTCACCCTAGACTTTAATAACTGACATTATACAGATTTGCATTATAAATGAGTAATACATGTGAAGACATATTTTGGTATATCTTTTGGTGTGTGTGTGTAGGAGAGAGAGTGTA
>OMLM01004291.1:2667-16143 GCA_900302695.1 Helostoma temminkii | reverse complement strand
CTCCTTGTTTATGCCCTGAATTGACAAAAGACAGTAATATGTAAAGTTAAAAACTAATTGATAAAGACATGAATTGACAATACAGTTTGTTTAAATAAAAAAAAACCCTAATTTCTCTCCCAGATTGTTGATATAACAGAAAAAATTACTAATAGATTGAAATTAGCATTAGCTTGGTGTTCCTCTGCTTATGTAGATGTGACAAATATGTTCAGCTAGCTAACATCAGCTAGCTAGCTTGTTTTAAAGACTGATGCGCGTTTGTGTTTTCAGTTCACTAGCCACACATTCATCATTTCAGGGCACATTACATTGGATTACATTAATTTTCTTTGATCTTACCTTAACCCTAACCATAATAATGACTTGCTTTACCAAAACACTAGCCTAACATTAACCCAGCTCTTCACCCTAGACTTTAATAACTGACATTATAAGGATTTGCATTATAAATTATATATTTTGGTATATCTTTTGGTGTGTGTGTGTGTAGGAGAGTCAAAAAAAGCCTACATAAAACATTTTTAATGCCTTTAAACATTCATATACTTTATTAGTGTCGCTAAGGTGGAGTGCATTTTAACTTCATAGTTAATGTGTTTCTCAGTGATTCTTTCTTGTCTGTTTTGTCTTTAGATCTCATTAGTAATAGTGTTAGTAGTAGTAACAGTACCTCAGCACGTTGTACTGGGTAAATGACAGCAGTCAGCAGGGGGCACTGTAGCTACAGCTTTGAACAAATAGCACCTGGGTTGTTCTGTGAAATCGATGTGTCACCACTTCCTTTATGGCTACATGTTTTAGTAGTGGATATGTCACGCTGTAACGTCACAAGGCAGGTTTGTTCCTTCTTTTTTTTTTTATACATGTTTACTTTGGTGATTACTGCAGAGATATTCACATGACCTCTCACAGAACAATGGAGATCTAACACAACCGATCCTTCATTATCTCACTGGCCTGAGATATTTCCCTGTTGAGTCATGATAGTCCTCACTTCTCATATGTAGTTTAACAGATCACATGAATTTAAATTAGCAGGGATGAAAGTCCTCCCTGTTACTGCAGTTTGTTTTTATTACTGTTGAAAGGATTATGGTTGTTGTGTTCACTACCTTCAAATAACCTGTATATCTCAAGATGCTGTGCACACAGTTAAATGATTAGGAAAACAAAAGGAATAAAGGTTAATTGCAGATGCACTGTATGAGTGTTAAGTGTGTCACTGTCTCCATCACCAGGCTTTGCAACAGAAGAATGTGGAATGTGCTCGAGTGTACGCTGAGAACGCCATCCGGAAAAAAAATGAAGGTCTTAATTGGCTGCGCATGGCATCACGAGTCGACGCTGTGGCCTCTAAAGTTCAGACTGCTGTCACCATGAAGGGTGTAAGTGACTGTGTTCACAAATATACTGTAATCTGCCTGAGATGAAATGCACTTTTACAAGACACACCTTCAGTATGCAAACTACACATTCAAACAGCAGCACTGTAAAGTCAATATTTTCATTTTAGCACATCACATTGTTTCTTCTGCTTAAATGCACTTCAGAGATGAGAAGATGAGATTTTCTTGTCTTTTCCAAATGAGATGAATACATTATAAATGTATCACATTTATCCCAAGGTGACCAAAAGCATGGGTCAGGTGACCAAAGCCCTGGACAAAGCTCTGAGCTCCATGGACCTCCAGAAGGTCTCTGCAGTCATGGATAAGTTTGAAAGTCAAGTGCAGAACCTTGATGTTCACACCTCGGTGAGTGACTGTTCAGTTCTTTACTCTCTAATCTGACTGTTCTTTTATGTCACCGACACTTGACCCATGTCTCTGTTTCCTGTGCTAGGTAATGGAGGATTCCATGAGCTCGGCCATGACACTGACCACACCTCAGGATCAGGTGGATGACCTGATCCACCAAATAGCAGAGCAGAATGGCCTGGAGGTGATGGACCAGCTCAGCCAGCTGCCTGCAGGAGCCACCTCAATTGGTGCAGAAAGCTCACGAAGCCAAGATAAAGAGGACCAGCTGTCTCGACGGTAAGGACAACTGTCTGTAGACAGTATGCAACATCCTACAGCTACAACATTTGTGTTCTTCCCACTCTTTGCTTGGTACAGCTAACTACTTCCTTTAGCCACAGACTAATATGTAGCATATGAACAGGCAGTTATAGAGATAGATTAAAGCATGAGATCAGGAAGTTAGTTTACACAACATGCAAACACAGAACACTGCTGTTGCGGTTGCCAAGTCATGAGTGGTGGAGAAATTGTGTCTAAATTATTTTGAACATGTCTCTATTTGTTCCATGCATTTTCTTGTTTGTCGGACAGATACTTGTATCTACAATAAGCTCACTACTACAGAGAGGATATCTGTAGACACATAGCAACATCTTTAGCAGCTGAATAATGTGACATGTAGGCGTGTAACAATTCTCCAAACCCACAGTTTAGGTCAGACCTTTAAATGTGAGCCTGTGTTGGGTTCATACATCTTTTTTTTATTTTTCTGTAATCACATGTAGTGTGACATATTTAAAAGATGTATTTGAATCTAGAGAAGGCAGGAAAGGGTTGAATACCATTTATTTACAAATGACATCTTTAAGTCATACAACCTAGGTTTCTTAACAATAGCAAGTTGAATTAACTTGAAAATATACTAAAGAAATTAAGGAAATTCTTATGTCACACAGTTGATGAATGAGTTATAAAGTTGGACATTTTTACTAATGTATTGTGTATAATTATTTTAAAACAAATTGTATTAATGGTCTGCACTTACAAAGCACTTCCTGGTTGGTACTCTCCCACACCAATGTCAGATCTGCCTTGCATAGTGTCTAACCCACTAGGTGCAACTTGGGTTTCTGTGTTTTGCCCAAGGACACTGGTAATTGAACCTGTCATTTGTAGATGACTGCTCTGCCTCCTGAGCCACAGCCGCCCCTAACAGCATAATCTAAGATAACATGATAGCACATTAGTGGCATCAATGTCTTTGTCATCCAGCAACTGTTTACACACTCTGACCACATTGAGCATAAGGTCTGACAGTCTCTCTGAGGGTTTATCCCTGTACCTCACAGCAGTCATGGTACTGTTGGCTATGTCATGGAGGTCACCGAGAGCTGCTCAGTGCTTGTCTGTGAGTACAGGTCAGACTAGAAGGTTTTGGAACCTCATGACTCGTTCATGGAGTCTGTTTCTGACCAAACTGTCAGAAAATTACACATCAGTAGCCTGTTGGAGGTCACTGTGTAGGACTGGTCTTAGTGCTGTGTTGTTGCCCTCCTCCAGCCCGGTCCAGCTGTCTTGGTGTAACAGCTCTGGGAGTCTCAGCAAACCTTCTTGAAATTGCACCGATGTGTGTCATCTTGAAGTAACTGGACTAATGTAACCTGACTGGGCTGCAGGTACTGCCTCATGCTACCAGTAGTGACACAGACACTAACAAACTCTAAACATGAGGAGAATCAGTCAGGAAGGATGAGGAGAGCTTTTGTCTCTGGCCTCCACATGTAAAACTCTTTTCAGAGTTGTCTTGCTTTTGCCTCCACTGCACCTGTTGTGACTTTCATTTGCACCCAATGCAAGTGAAACTGATTCACAGTCACTTGTGCTCCGTCATTTAACCAACTCGTGTTATAAAGTAATGATTCAGCAATCCCTTCATTTCTTTGAGCAGTGTATGAAGTTGTATTTACGTAATGTTCATGAAAAAATAGGAGCTGATTCCACAGAATCCGAGTGTGATGATTTACAGTGTTCCAGTTAGTGTTGGTTTGGAAATGGAATTCAACGCACTGCTCCTTTAAGGCTTGTATCCTATCCAAACTGTTAAACTCACACCTTGTTTTCACACATTGCAGGTTGGCTGCTCTGCGGAACTAAGGGCTCCTCCTGGGGAGGTGACAGGACGTACAACTGCGTGGAAGCAGACAAGCTTAATGACGCCGACAGGAGCTGTGTGTTTCTATTGAACTGTTCCTACCGGGAGGACTTAATGAGGCTATTGATTACCACCCCCTGTGCTATAAATACATATATATATATATATATATACACACACACACACACACACACACACACACACACATACCCCAGCTAGAAATACACATGAGAAGGCACGAATCTCTCTCTGGTTCACCTTCTCATTTCGATCCATCCGTACTCCCGTTTCTATCTTCCCCTCTAATTCCCCACTGGATCTCATTTTACCTCCCTTTTCCTGTTTTTCTTTCTTTTTATATCCCTAGTTCTCCACCACCACCTCCTCTCATTTCTCCTCACACACTTTTGGATGTACGCTTTGTACAAAAAGCTAAACATTTTACGAATTGCATAGAGATGAAAATTATGAATGATGTTCCTGGTGCAGGGTGTGTACTTATTTTTATGTTTGGGTTCCGTGTGTCAGAAATAGTTGAAGTGGACAGTTCTGTTAGAGAAAAGGAGACACATAAATTTAATTTGAAAAAAATAGCAGTTCTTGTGCTTAATAATAGCCTGATAGTAACACTAACGGTCTCCTTCTTTCATCAGATCCATCCATGTACCAACTGCTCATTGAATCTTTGTAACACTGTCTACAAGACAATCCTCCCACCTTTTGTTTCTCAGTGTCAAATGACAAATTATGTTTTTCTTTTTTGTTGTTATTCAGATTTTTTGCTTTGAACGCCTTATTTGGGATGCAGGTGCTTGCATAGGTGCTTCCCCCGCCAGTGCCTGAAGGACAGTAGTTGAGAGAGCAGACAACGGTCAGAACAAGGAGTTTTCCATTCCTTCCTGGCCACGCAGGCCTGAGATGTCTTTGCTCTGTTCTGTCTGTGTGTGGTGTGGTGACCATGAGCTCCGGTTTCTGTAGGCTTATGATCTCCTTAAGTCCGTAGTATGAAGTCGCACAATTGACTTTTATTTCTTGTTAGTTTTTTGGGGGGAAGGTGGTGGTTTAATGTGTTGAAACTCTCTCCCAGCACCTCATCCAGATATTTATGGAACCTTCTCTGTCTCAAAATACCTGGTGATCCTCACGTCTCAGTTTCAGAGCAGGGATGTACATGCTGGATGTGTCTTCAGTTGTTCCTGATTTGCCTTGTACACCACACATTTGCTTGACCTGAACCTGTCAAGCAAATGTGTGGTATAAACATTTGGTTGACTTTTCAGGTCAGTGCTGGTGGTGGTTTGCATGAAGAGCAGGTCCTATGTAAAGACAATAGAATAAAATGTTCTAATAAGTTGCCTGTTAAGTGCTTTGACTGGTTTGTTGTTTCCTCCTTTGTGTGTTCAGTGTAGACAAAGTCACTGAAGGAACAGCTGACAAACTTCTACCTGTGACAGAGCAGTTTCATCTTCTGGATAATGTTTTCAGTTTTTCCTGCATTTTAACCAAGGGAGGATTTATTTATACTCAAGGTTCCATAGACTTTGCAACACTTGTTTTGTATATTTATGTTGTGAAAATAAACTCTTGCCCTCTGGTGCAGTCTTTCATTTGACTCTAGTGGTTTGTGTGTTGAGTGTAGGCAGTTGATATTGATGCATTTATGCTGTACACAGTAGTTTGATGTAACAGATGACATTTCAAACAGCAGTAAAGTGTGTCAGAAGTCTGAAGACAACAGTAGAGGACACAAAACACTAGTATATAATACGTTTCCACTATCAATATCTTAAAATCAGTGATGGAAATTAAGTACATTTACTCAATAGATTTCTACTTGAATTCCATTCAGTACCATAGCACCAAATCACAAAAGTCATTTGAAAAAACTTCACGATGTAAGGGTTAAGACATTACAAAATAAAACACTATAAGGAACTACTACTACAACTATATGGAATAATATAGAGATCCCAACAAATCCCACTTAAGCAGCACAAGAGGAGAGTGAAGAGGAAAAACTTCCAGAACCAGTGTCAGGATGGGCGGCCATCAGCCCCAGCAGTTAGTGTTAGATAAAGTCTGGAGTATTTACATTTCCTGTAACTTTGAAATTAATTGAAATCTGTATAATCCAATAACTTTATTTATCCCCAATGTGAAATTCACAAGCTACCAAGCAGCATGCAAAGTTAATCAAATTATTATTATTAGATTGTATACTTGTGGTTATCAGAACAGTTTACAGGATCCATTATTTCCAGTTGCATCCAGTGATGCATCAGAAATTATAAACCAATAACATTTTATTCATTGCTGTTAAATGAGTAATTATGCATAAAGTGTACTTAAATCTTTGGTCATTTTTAAAACACTGTGTACTTTTACTTAAGTAACAATGAATCTAGGACTTGTAAATGTCTTCCTACACTGTGGTGTTGCTACTTAAAAGAATAATGTAAGTGCTTCCACCATTTTTGAAAATGGATTAGGTAGCATTAAGTGGTAGTGCAAGAGGAATTTACATAGGAATTTATGTAACTAAAAAAAGAATAACACATTATGTATTTTGAAAACTGATCATATTAGACATTTGTGATCCCCAGATGTTAAATTCTACTGAATTTGATGATAGTGCCACCAAAGGGTCACCCCTGGAAAACCTCTGGCCAGATCAACTCCAACTTTGTGCTACGCACTAGTAACAACACTGCAGTGCTAATTTCTGTTAGCATGTAAATGGTAAATCCAACGTGTTATCATCAAGCTAATGGATTGTTCAATAGTAATTGTCTATGTGCAGTTACATCAGTCACCAGTTCTTATATGAACTATAAACCCCTGGTACCTATTTAAAGAACTATTTAACACTGTCACCCTAAACACAATTAACAGGTATATAGTGCTACTATTGAAACTTCATGGAGGGTCACTTCTGCCAGTACTAGAAAAAAACTAATAACTAACTAAAAAGTAATATGACTAAATGACTGAAAAGCCTTGTTTCAGCCCCTCCCCCTCATCTGACTCTGTTTTGATTGGCCAGATTGTGGCAGTCTTCTTGCAGAGCAGTGAGTGACGCCAGTCACCCCTCATCTTTTGCTGCCTTTGGATGTTGTCTCAATAAACTAGAAAATGTTTTGCGCTTAACATGAAAACATGTTTATTTGCAGGTCTACTGCTGAAAAATACAATGCAGCCGCTAATAGTATTACTGTGCAACATGATTTATTACTATGTTAAACAGTAGTACGTTTGTGTTATGTCTTATATACACAAAGCTCTCCATCACAAAAACAAGTTATGTATAGGAAATATAATTTTGCCTGATTGCCTGGAGCACAGCTAAAGGTCAAATGTATCATGTTGTAAGTTTACTTATGTGTGCTGCATCATACACACGGTTCAACTGTTGGTATATTAATGTAATCCATAAGCCATCTAATAAAATTAAACTACATCTCAGGTAGCCAAAAATCCTGCTGCGTATTAGGGCAGGTTGTGAAAACAGTCATCCCTGAAGTGCTGAACATTTAAACATTGGTTGTAGTCTGTTGCTGGTAACTGTATCCATTGTTGTTTTATGATTTTGTTATGTTTTTGTACTTCATATGAGCCAAGTGAACTGAACCTCAGACTCCTGTTTATAAAATCCTGATGATGCCTCTGTTTCTAGCATATTGCTGCCAGGACACCGAGCTGAGGACAAGCATTGTGCAGCTTAGAACTGGTATTTCAGAATGCTTTTGAATTAGTCATCATTGCTGTTTATGGCCTCATTTGCAACACAACACAACCGCTGCTCTGTGTTGGTTCATGAATATTCACACCGATGCAGCACGTTCACACGCACGAATGCAAGTACAGGCTGCTGTGATCAGTAGGTAAACAGCTGAAGCTGCAGCATCAACAGCAAATATTGTCCCTGGACAAAATGTCAAGGTGGGCTGTGCGTGTTTATATCCCTCTCTCGTACTGTCTCTGTACTACACTGTTTGTGAAATGACTCAGAAGTGAATTATTGTACCGTTGTTAAATAATTAGACAGCACAAATGCCGGGCAAGAACACTGTTTGCCTGTCAGGCCACATAACAACTGGCTGTCTCCCTACGAAATGTCAGAGCGATCACCCCAGCAGGTTGTCTTGGCGCGCACTGAGTGTTTCCGCTGAGGACTCCCCCGCCTTTTCTTTTTATGGAAGCCTTGACTTAGCCATGGTGACAGAAGGAGGACGCACAACTCATGAAAACACAATGGCTGATGAACACGCTGTCCCAGGACTGACTTTAACACAGTGAGCAGTGACAGTTAATACCCAGCATGAGCTGGATGTTCCCAGTAGAAAACACCGACCCGGTGACCTCGCTGACCTAAACTCGAGGTTATGACCTGACTAAAGGCTTTGAAATACATGTTGCTCCCAGCAGGAGCCAGTTACTATAAAAAGAGATTCACCTTTAGGGAGCGGAGTTCCCCTTTAATTCCACATGGCCAAGATTGGCTGCAGGGTCAGGTTTCCTGTTTGTGTCTGCTGTTTGTGTATGACAAATAGGCAATACTCTACTTGGCTCAGGGTTTGTAACCGAAACTGTTCAGTGAGTGTGACTGTGTTGATTTCCACTCATGGGTATAATGAACCAAGATACTACAGGGATCAAAGGTCAGGAAACAGTAACTGACAGTGAAAGTCTCCATTAGGTGGACAATTTAAGAAGAACAACGCATTATGTGCATGTGCAGAAGACTACAGAGAGTGAAAGTGACTGAAAACAGGCAGAGTTTCGTGTTATTGACTCCACTATGGCTTCAGTTTCTAGCTATTAGAAAATTAAATACGTGCTCCCCTGTGTATCTGAGTGATGGATAATCCCTGCTGGCCCCCTCCACATGTAGAAACTAATCACGGTGTTTTCTCTCCCATGTGACCGCCCCTGCTTATTGGCTGAGGGAGGGCGAGAGTGTACGCTTTGGGCCGCTCTGATTGGATTAATGAACAGCACAGTCAAGGTAGACGGAGAAACCGGAAGTAGTAATATTTGACTTTAAAAAATAAACAACTAAGTTGAGTTTGTGTTTTAACAATTTGTAAGATAGCATTATTAATCCTAGTATGTCAAGTTCAAGAAAATATTACATATATAAAAATCAATATTAAAGTTATTAAAGGCTCAGAGAAAAACATTCCTTCATTCATTTTCTGCTCTGAAATATTCCTGTCTCCAGATTTGCAGTGTGGTGATGACATATTGATATAATTATAACCACATTTTAAATTTGGGTTTATACAAAATGAAAGTAGAAACCTGCAAAATGAAGGTCTTAAGCTTCTCCTCTGGTGATTAACTGTCTTTTTTCTTTTTTTATTTACTGTGTGCATTTCTGCTGACCTGGGAGTCAAACTGCTCCATACGATTTTCAGTTTGTATAAAATAGGATTAAATTGCTAAAGCAGGACCCAACCACAGGTCCCTATCATATCAGTTGATACACTATATTGCCAAAAGTATTCACTCCCCCATCCAAATAATCAGAATCAAGTGTTCCAATCACTTCCAAGTCCACAGGTGTATTAAAATCAAGCACCTAGGCATGCAGACTGTTTTTACAAACATTTGTGAAAGAATGGGTCGCTCTCAGGAGCTCAGTGAATTCCAGTGTGGAACTGTGATAGGATGCCACCTGTGCAACAAATCTAGTTGTGAAATTTCCTCGCTCCTAAATATTCCACAGTCAACTGTCTGGTCTGGTGTGGATGAACTTGACTGGCCTGCACAGAGTCCTGACCTCAACCCGATAGAACACCTTTGGGATGAATTAGAGCGGAGACTGAGAGCCAGGCCTTCTCATCCAACATCAGTGTGTGACCTCACAAATGCGCTTCTGGAAGAATGGTCAAAAATTCCCATAAACACACTCCTAAACCTTGTGGACAGCCTTCCCAGAGGAGTTGAAGCTGTTATAGCTGTGAAGGGTGGACTGACGTCATATTGAACCCTATGGATTAGGAATGGGTTGTCACTTAAGTTCATATGCGAGTCAGGGCAGGTGAGCGAATACTTTTGACAATATAGTGTTATAAAATAGCAGAAACCTGTTGATACACAAGACTGGAGCTTTTGGGACCCCTGGAATCCCACCCAAGATTTTGATTAAACAATTAAAGATCAAAGATCACAAATCTGCAAAACATTGTTTCCAAATATTCATAAATTCATAAAAAGTAGTACTTCCACCATGGAATAATACTTAAATTTCTCTAGTTGTTATTAAACTAAAGTGGTAATTGTTTTGTGATTCATAAAATCAATGTAGTTTTTTACCCAGTGGTTAACGCAACCATTTGCTTCATGTTCTTCAACTAAAATAATTTTATTTTGGTTGTCTTAACCGGAAGTTCAACTTTTAGCCGAGCTAACTTTACCGAAAGCTCTCATCAGCAGACAAACGGTGGCGATGCTGACAGTTTTCAGCAACCGGGGAGACAATAGAAGCACAAGATGACATTTTAGACAAGAGGAGACAAAAGATAAGTCGTGAGAGACCTGTGTGAGTGTGTGTGTCAGTGTGTGTTCCCTGTGTGCCAGCGGCTGTGGCTGTAAGGCTGTGACAGGACAGGGCGGGGTGATGTTTAGGTTCCGGTATAAAGGCAGCGAGAAAATGGAAACCAGATGAGATGTAGACGAGCCTGCGGATGGTGTAGTTGTATACTGGGGAGTAGCATGACAAGTTTACCGCTGTGGTGTAGTAGGGCGGCGGAGTAACCGTCTGGAGAGGCCACCGGCGGAGAAGAAGCGTGTCTGCGCGGCGTCCCTCCGTCCAGTCCGTCACTAAGATGAGGCTGTTGTCACTCTGTTGTCTCTTCATTATTACCGGCGGAGCGGACCGGGCGTGGGCCACCGGAAACCTGACTGTCGACGGCAGCAACGAGAGCAACAACAGCAGCAGGTTTATCAGAATCGGAGACGGGTCGTCGCAGGAATTTGAGTTTCCTGAAAACACCAACGGCGTGATTGTAATCTCCAGTCAGTACCGGAGCTCCGCGGCCAGCAGGAAGGGCCGCCAGAGCTGGAAGCAGACGGTGAGAGTCCGCTCCCTGGACCCAGAGGTCCTCTCCATCCTTAATGTGACGGATAGCGGCCACCCAGGTCCTTCCAAGAGCTACATTATCAGTATTCGCTCAGGCTTCCCAGGCACGGCTCAGCTGCAGATCCAGCTGCTGGACTTGGATCAGGACTCTGTGCCGGTTCTGATCGAGGAGAGAACGGATTACTCCATCAGAGTGGCGCCCGGTAACGATGACCCCGCCACCCGTCTCATCCAGTCGGGTGGCCTCTCCCATTTTTCGGAGAACCCTGTGCTCTTCGCCTTGCTGCCCCTCATCTTTGTCAACAAGTGTGCCTTTGGGTGCAAGGTGGAGGTGGAGGTGTTGCGGGGTCTGCTGAGGAACCCTATGCCACTTCTGCTAGGGGTGCTGGGCCAGTTTCTGGTGATGCCATTGTATGCTTACTGTGTGTCTAGGCTGACCTCACTGCCCAAAGCGCTGTCCCTGGGACTGGTCATCACCTGCTCCGCGCCGGGGGGCGGAGGCGGCTACCTGTACAGCCTGCTGCTTGGTGGAGACGTCACCCTGGCCATCTCCATGACCCTGGTCTCCACAGTGGTGGCAGCAGCAGCAATGCCTTTGTCATCAACACTGTATGGACGTCTGCTGGGAGTGCACGCCGCCCTGCACGTGCCGTTTGTGAAGATCCTCGGCACCCTCCTGTTCATCGCCATTCCCATCTCACTGGGCATGCTGGTCAAGCTGCGGCTGCCTGCCCTCACACAAGTCCTGCTAACACTCATACGACCCTTCAGCTTTGTGCTCATCATAGGGGGCATCTTCATGGCCTATCAAATGGGTGCATCCATCCTGGCGAACGTCAGGCCTCAGATTGTGGCAGTGGGGGTGACGGTGCCTTTACTGGGGCTGGTGGTCGGGGCCGTCATGGCAAAGCTGGCAGGTCTGGCCCCTCCACAAAGGAAGACAGTTAGTATTGAAGTGGGGGTCCAGAACAGCCTGCTGGCCCTCGCCGTCATGCAGCTGTCCTTCCGGCGGACAGAGGCCGACTTTGCTTCCCAGGCGCCCTTCATCGTGGCCCTCAGCAGCACCTCAGAGATGCTGCTCATTGTTCTGGGATACGTTGCCCAGCGGAGATTGTGCAGTTCTTCCCTCCCCAGGAGTGATGCTTGATTGTAGCCGCTGATTTTTTTTTGGTTTTTGTTCCTTTAGAAGAACAAAACTTTACAAAACCTGTGGAAATTTGGTGTCACATCGACAAGACGCCCAACAATCGCCAATCCAGTAATCACTGTTCTTGTACAGAGGACGGTGAATGTACTTTTTGTGCTTCTTTGTTGTTGTTGTTGTTGTTTCGTATTTTTCACAAAAACCAAAGGCCTTTTACCCCATCTGAGACCTTTTTGTGTTTGTTTTACAGTATTTTTAAAATCAGATTATACTGTGAGGTACTTCATGTAAATATTCCTAAGAAGAGAAATACCTATAAAAGAAAAGTTATTTTTCTACCAGCTTACATTTTGTAATCACAAAAAGGAAAAAAAAAGATTTGTATCATGTTTACAAGAGGTCAATGTGTCTTATCCTGGGTGAGGGGATTCTAGAGTAAAGTGGAATCATTGGTGAATCAAACAGGAACACGATGATTTGAAAGTATTTGCTACTGATTGTGGATCTGAATCCATGTACTTGAACCTGACAGAGGAAGAAAAGTCAATAAAAAGCATTGTGGAAGCAGACTTCAGTTTGTCAAGAGTGTGCTTGCCCACAAACATGTCTGACAGCTCAGTGTTAGGGAGCAACACACTGAAACCAGGCTGCTGTCTCACTGCAGCATAAACCTGTGGTTGTTTGCACTTCGTGACTGCTGTGTCCACTTTTGCACACAATTTATTGTATGTGTTAAAGTTCCCATGTGGGTTTATGAGTTCAGATTAGAGATATTTTTTTACTTAAAGATAATGTTTGGTGAAGAGGTCATTTATGTTTAGTGTTATGTGCTGATCTGAAATATTCTGAAATGCTCATGTGACCTAGTATTTTAATTTCATGTTACTCACGCAGTTTTAGGTGTTGAACTTTACCATATGCATATAAAATATATCCAACCGGCTCGACGTTCACACTGTAAAACTGTTAATCTGAAGACACACAATGCTTAGTTTTCATTTTCAAATGAAAGACCTCAAATCTTTTAATTTTAAAAGACTAGAATAAATGAACTGCTGAGAGTTTACTCAACTCAATCACTGATGTTTTTAAGGAGACATAACTAGCAGGCTTAACTTGTTGGTCATTCACCATTCAACCCACTCTGCCACAATAACATTTCCATAATAGGAGCAGTTTTTCAGCTAGAAGCAGAGTGATATTTTAATATAGAGAAGAAATGTTGAATACATTTCACTCTTATGAATTTCCAAAACTATATTTAAAGCTGATCAAACATTAAATGATTGACACTGTATAATACAAGCGTTCAATGTTTTTATGGATCGTTAATGATTATGAAACAGTCTGT
>OMLM01004290.1:19860-32804 GCA_900302695.1 Helostoma temminkii | reverse complement strand
AAATAATGTCATCTGCAGTAAAACTTTTAGTGGCTCTAAAACCTGGTGGGCACGGTGTGAAAGTGCTCAGTTTAGCCAAACAAATGTATATTTAAGTTCCCATTTATTCACTGAATATTTATAAAGCTTTTTTTGGCTTCCAGACGTTTTGTCATTTCATTTGACAACAGTAGTTATCTCCTTTGCAAGGAAACGTTAATGCACAAATTCATTAATGCACAACACAGCACAATTAAGCAAAGCTCATGTGTCTAATATGATAATGAACATTACGGGGTAATAATGTGAATTTTATGGATATGAGTTGAGGGTATTAATTACTAAAGATGAATAAGAACATGAATTAATAACAAAATCCGACATGACTGAATGCAGGATGGCAAATTACACAGAGCCGTGCTGTAAGTGATAGACTTTTAGGTGTCAGATGTTAGAAAAATAAAACTAAACTGAACTAAATATGCTAATGGAAAACAAAAACTAGTAAATGCTGTAAAATGAATCTGATGCTGCTTGGAAATCATTTCAGTTCAACCTGCCATCTGGGAGATAAATATTGATGATTTGTACCACTGTTTCTTTACTGAGGATTTTACCATTTAATGTATGTTAAATGGTAAAGTGTAGCAAACTACAGTAAACCAGTGGTAAAGTACAGTACATTAGGGTTACCTTTATAGTACAACCAGACAAACTAAACTCACTGGCCACTTTAATAGGTACACCTGTACACTGCACTGCAGTATGAGACAGGTTCAAAGTTACACACTAAGAAATTATAACCTTGTTAAAGTAGTGCTGTGTTGGATTACATTAGATTGTACAGGGGTACCTAATAAAGTGGCCAGTGAGTGTATATTTGTTGTGTTGAAGCATCAGTAGTTTCCTAACTGGAAAATCTAGAAAACTGTGATTTTAAAAAGTTTATAATATAATATTTGGGCCATAAAATATAAATTGATGATCATCTTCAAAAATGATTAATTAAAAAAAAGAAGAAAAAAAATAAAGAATTAAAAGCCTGCCGAGCTACAGCAGCTAGTGACCTAGACGACCTCAGTAACGTCCAATCCATTTCTACTTAATCCCTGTTCATACTGGGTAATGTTGCACCTCAAACATTAGCTACAAGGTGTGCAAGTCACATCTTAGTTTCATAAAGACCATGCAGAGTTTGTCACATCAAAGAGCTTTGTACTGGTACAAATTAAAATTAAAAATTAAACACTATTTTTGAGTATTTCTACAGTATACAGAATACAGTACCACAAAACATAACAAGGCAAAATTTGATATTGTATTGATGTTGCTTTATTTTACCATAAACATGAGCTTTCCTAGTAATAACCTTTAGGAAACGGTCACATAGAACAGGAATCTGAATACTTTCATTTGTCATCATTGTTGCATGGCACTAAGGATACCTTTTAGAAATTATATTCAGCTATTCTACAAAGCTACGGAAGCAAATAGTTTAGAAAGTAATAAACTCGGTATTAGTTGTTGCTCTTCTTGTTCCAGGTGGGCTTTTGAAAACCGGTAGCTGGACACAAATTCTAAATTTTGTGATCCAACCACATTTAAAGCTACAGTGATATATGCACAATATCACTGTACCATAGTATGAAACTTTGGCAACAGGCTAATCTCACTGTGCGCGAGTTGCTAATGTATGTATGATAAGAAGAATGAAAGGAAGTGGAGGGTCAGATGTAGGAAATCCAGAAACCAGGAGCAAAACAAGAAACCAAAACAGTGATGATAAATTGATAAAGAAAGGCAGATCACAGATGCTGAAGGGCAGTGGGGGGGAGAGAGATGATGAAAGAGGGAGGCAAGAAGAGGAGAAGGCGGTGACAGCTGCAAACGAAGGTTTAATCATCTTCACCTTCACCTCCTCTGAACTCACCCTCTCCCAATCTCTCCCCACCCCTTTCTTGAAGGCTTTCCCTCCACTCAGTTTAGTTTTTTACCTCCTTTCTTTCATTCCTTTCTGCCATACATCCATTTTTCACTCATTTTGTTTCCTTTTTTCTTTTGTCTCTGTCTTGTATCCTTCTCTTCTTTTCCCTTTTTTCTCATCTGCTTATCCCCCATTCCCATCTTCACATTTATGCACTCCTGCATCCTCCTGTCCTCTCCCACCCTCCTCATCCTCACTCTTCTTCTGTCCTGTGTCCCAACTTCTTCTCTGCTATGCATTTCCTTACCCATCCTTTTCTTCTGTGTTCTTTTCTATTCTTACACCTCTCTCTTCCTCTTGATTTCTCCGTCCATTTCTTAACACATTTTAGGTTCCATACCATACTCAGTGCTCCCTATTTTTCCCCTCAGCTGCAATGTCCTTACTTCCTTTCCTTTCCTCAGACGTCTCCTCATATCCTCATCTCTTTCCCTTGGTCTTTATTTTATCTGTCCTCCCCATCTTTCTTCCACCCCTCCACTCTATATGGAGATATATTCTATATGCTCTCCCTCTTGCTTCTCATCTCTTTCCTTCCTCTGCTATGTCCTTACATCCTCTCCTTCTCCTCCCTGGGTTCAGTGGTGTGGAACAGTTCAGTATTAGCTCTGAAATTAGCAGCAGTCCCTTGTTAAAGAGTTGGCAGGAGCACGCACACACACACACACACACACACACACACACACACACAGCAGTGTTAATGGTATAAAAGCTGCTGCCACCTTAGAGACACAAAATTACTTGAGCCCCTCTTTTTCTCTTCACGTCTTTATCATTTCCTCTCTTCTTTCTCTCTCTGCAATCCACCTTCTTCCTTTCTTTTCTCTCTCCATCTCACCCTCTCGTGTCTCCATCACCTCCTCCCTCACCCTTTTCTCCCCCTCTTTCTTCCCCTCCTGTAACCTTCAAACAAAGAGACAACTCTCTTTCTCTCCTTCTCTTTGGCTGACAGCCAGCAGACAGTGAATGAGTCTTCCTCCCCTGACAACCTCCGTCATCCTCCTCTTCCTTTATGTCCACCTCCTTCCTTCTTCCACAACTCCCTCTGCTCTATTTTTCATACTGATGTCCCCCCTTATCTTTTCCCACTTCACAGCAAATCATTTCCTTTCAATATCCTCACATTTCTCACTGGTTTAAACTGCACATGCTTGTAGGTATGCGTCTCCATCCCTTCTTCGCCTTTTGCTTTTTTCATTCCTTCTCACCTCCGTTGATCTCGTGTGGCCCTTATTTCACAGTAGAGTCGGTAAAATAACAGACTGTTCAAATGTCAATCATCATTAAAACTGGGATTGATAACTGCACTTAGAAAAACAACAGAGCTGAGGGTTTCACGCTGTCCAGCATCAACCAAAATTAACAACAGTCTCCCAGACGCAGGTGCAGCTTTCAACAGGGGTTTGCATTATGTCTGCGATGACATGGCAGGTCGCAGAAACACCCTGGAGCGTGGTTGTGTTTCGGTTTTTAATGAATGTGCCGAGGTAAATTTGACTGAAGATGGTCACCCTGTCTGCAGAATGTGCAGAAAGAACACAGCTGCAAAAGTGGACAGCACTTCAAATCTTATAAGTCAACTTTGTGACCACCTCATAAGTTAAATTTACGTCAGTGCACAATGTGGAAATGAGGAAATATCCTGATTTTCTGTTGTTGTCAGTAATGTTAAGTGAAGCTTTTATTATTACAGTTTTAAAGCACTACTTATTCTGCTGGAGACTCCATCTGCCCATGGCACATGATAACATGATACATGATTTAGTCACCCAAATTACAGTTGTCAAATTGGCTAGAAACGTGTACAGAAATGTTTCATCTCATTTCATGTCTAATTGCTTGTTTGCACTCTGCCACCTGTGTGAATCCACTGTGCAGCTGTGGTTTTATTCACCTCTAAGGAGGAAAATGCAACAAAGGTCGCAAAATTACAGGCTGCTTTCACAGTGTCTATTAAATTACACCTATACAAAAGAATTCCTAATTCAAAACGTTTAGACATTGTAACAGCTGAAATCCTCACCGATGTTCGTCAGGGAAGTTGTGAATGATGTTATCAAGCGCACGCCTACAGCAGCGCAATGCAGACCTGTGGCCCAGACAAGACGGCAGCATCGCAGGCCAAGAGAGAGTCAGGACCTGACTGTGTGTGTGTGTGTGTCTGTGTGCTGCTGTGTGTTTATATATGTACTTGAAGTGTTTGTGTGTGAATGAGAAGCAAAGAGGTATTTTGGCAGAATATCACACACAGACACAGTGTGGTGTAGCCTCTTCACAGGCCTCTGAGCTCTACAGCACTAATTAGTTTGGCAACAGAGTCAGAACAACATACCTTTGGCCTACAATACCCCCTGTGCGCATGCACGCACGCACGCACGCACACACACACACACACACACACACACACACACATATATATATATAACCCTTCCCAACATCCAGTACATGGACTGATTTAAAGTCCAAACATTTAGGACAGAACTGTGAATACATTTCTTAATAATATTTAATAAATAATGTATTGCTATTTATTAAACTATGCCAGTCATACATGCAGTGAGATAAACTTGTGGTCAAAATGAAACAAAGTCACTTTGCGTCACAAAAATATCATTTCGGATTTTGTCCTTCTGCTTGACTGTGCCTCTGCTTAAATTTTCCCCCTATTTGGACAAGCTTTACATTAATAATTAACCTTTTATATTTATGTAATTCAAGAATTACAAAAAAGTTTAACACAAAAAATGTCCTCATATGTTGAAAGCAACATTTACTTGTGCTTGCTTTTAGTGAAATTTGCCCAAACTGCATGAAACTTTAAACTGAAACACACACGCAAACACACCTGAACGCTCCCATGCAAACACCATTTAGACACCGAAACACACAAAACAACATCATACACACCCAGACACATCTGCTGGGTGCCACCCTGCCAGCCTCTGATCAAAGCAGGTTACACCAACCTGGTGCTGGGGCCAACACACACATACACACAGGGTGAGGCTGTATTCATGTATTATAAATGAGCTTAAGACCAAGAAAAGGGGTCTTTCATTCTCCCTCTTCCTTATTTTCATTGTTGTGTGTTAAATTGAGGTCCTAGAGCAAGCAAGTGATTTAATATCACTGAAGATTGCAAAGATATTATGCGGACTACAAGAGTGGGACATACAGCTGTGTGTTATTTGTACAACAGGCATGGCAGACACTGACTCAACATCTGGAAGCACACTGATAAATGTGGGTTAAGCATTGACCTTTGAGAAACACCACAATTATTGCAGTCTGTGCAAGTTTAAGGTTGAGGTAACATGTTGTCAAAGTGACACAGCAATCTAACATTACTTCATTAAGTTTAGGAATATCATTAAAGACCTATTCAGAAATTCAACACTTTTTTAAACACGTCTTAGTATGTTTGCTTTAGTCTGAATCACTTGATTGAGTTTAGAAACTTATAGCATTTTCTAACCGCAGCAAATTATGTCACTTCAAACCACGCAAGAACGATCACTCCAAAAGATCACTTCATGATGTAGCTTAACCTATGCAGGTTGGCTGACCTTTGCTGATTTTTTTGTCGATTAGTTGTCGAACCAAATATCTGAGGCACTGCACGTGGAGTGGAAAACTTTCTTGAGAAGCCATGAAAAGCAACAAACACCTTAGATGTGATATTTGGTGAGTACTTTGACACCTCAGGACTAGAACAGCTTTTAGTTTATGTAGCGGTTTAGTGAAATTCAGCATCTAACAAACTGTTGTTTGATTTCCCCCATAACTGGGCTGTTGATCTAACTTCTTTTCCCCCCCGAACACACTGCTAATTCTTCTCCCGCTAAATTTCAGTGTTCCCTTCTCACCGTGTGTGTCTTTGTGTGTCGTCCTCTCTGCCAGAAATCTTGTTTGTACAAAGCAAGAGAAAGCTGAATAATTGATGCTGGATGCAGTTCACAGCAGGCTCTCGCTCCAGCATTCCTCCACCTCTTTGTCTCTCTCCACCTCTCTCTTCATCCCCCACATTCCAGTTGTTGTTATTGTTGCTGCTGCTGCTGTCAATAATCATCAAGAACTAAAACACAAGAGCCAAACGAGAGACAGGAAACTGAAAGATGGTGAGAAGCAGGACAGACGGCCTTTGGAAGTGGGAGAGATGATTGGTCTAAAAACTTCTAACACACACACACACACACACCCACACTCCTTTATAACCCTGTAAATTACAACCAGCAGCTGAACTAGATATCAGTCCGTTTCTGTGTGTGTGTTGGCGATAAAAGCCTGTGCCAAGAGGAAGTGTCACTTATCAGACCTTCTAATCACTATTCATATAGTAGCCTCAAACACACGCATTCATAATAGTGACAGCATTGTGGTGCTATTGCAGCCCATAAAAGATATCACCAGCTGATTCAGTACTGCTGCAATCTGAATGAAGATGGAAGGATGAGGGAAACTGTACACTGACCGAGTAGCTGACTGGATACAAACACACTTACTGGCTGTCTATAAGCGTCAAACCGACTAAACAACCAGGTGCCTGTGTGTAAATATATGACCGACTGGGTGACCACCTACATGTTAGTGACCACAACATCTTGAGTTATTATCTTTCTGTCTGATCGACTGATGAGTGCAATTTCTAGATGACCGACACTGATTGACTGCCTCGCTGTGTGTTTGGCCAATTACTGAATGACTACATGACCAGGTGCAAACATATTTTATAATGTTCCTATGAAATTACCTTGCGACCGTACGTTTTTGCACGAAGCATGATTAGTGGACGGATTATGTTTCAACACTGTGGTTAAGTTTTTTTTCTATGATTATATAAAGTTTAAAGTTAATCAAGATAATCAAGATCATCCTATTTCCTTCTGGCATTATATCAAATAAAACTCAACTCAACTGAACTGGCAGTTTTGATCAGAGGTTTAATTGTATGCATTTTTAGAACACAGTCTCCTAGAAATTACATTTTTCAAGACTAAATCGTAAACAATAATCATCCCTGATGATTTTGAACCTTTTTAAATCTGATGGGTCAATTTACCCATTTAATTCCAAACACTTGAACATTGCTAGTTTTTCAATAGACAAGATGAAAAAGAAGGACAAAGTGAAGAAAGGAAAAAACTACGGGAAATAAAGGAGCGTCTAGAAAAAAGTATAGACATAAGACCATAATTGGGGAAAAAACTAAGAGAGTTCAAACAACAACAGGAGAAACAGTGGGAGAAGAAGGAGAAAAGAAAGATGAGGAGGGTGAGAGAAGCTAAGATGTAATGCTGATAAGGAATAAAGGAAAATTAGTATAGAGAGGAAATTAGAGGAGAGGAAAGCACTAAAAATGAGACACACAGAAGAATAGATGGAGGGAGGAGAGAGCAGTGAATAGACGGGTTGTGAGAGGCAGAATGGAGAAGAAGAGGATTTGCATAAACATTCCTTGTGCTTTTGTTGGTACAATTAGCTTCGATAGCTTTTAGCTTTTCACGCTCACAATGGCAGTGTGTGGGCGTCTGCATGAAGAGAACCTCATGCTATGATAGGACTGAATGCGGAGTATTATAACCAGAGAGCTGAGCAAGCAATAGAGCTTCAAACAGGGCCAGCCACATTAGTTCACACATGACAAGTCTGGACATCCCAAGCTGAGGTGTGCTTTAGCTATTCATACCATTGGCTGAAGCGTTGCTCCCAAAGGGGAATCCAGCTCTCGCTGAACTTCACATAAAGTTGGTAAGAGCTCCATTACCTTTGATAAACAAGTTTATTTCTTTGTGTGGCTCAGGCTGTAGCATTAGCAATGATCTTTTAGCATTTTAATTATCTCTTTTATTCCTGCTCTCCCCCCCTCCCTCCCTCACTCACACACACAGTGCACGAGTTTGAGTTCTTAATCATGGCAGGACCCGGCGGACTCAATGAAGCTTCCAACAAACACAGCCGGCCTCCTGCCTGAACTACAGACACATTACCACCTCTCCTGACCAGATGGACGTGTGTGTGTGTGTGTGTGTGTGTGTGTGTGTGTTTGACGCTTGTCCTTGAATGAAGACATGATGGTCAAACTGTGTATATGTGTGTGTCCACAAGCGATGCATAAATGAGAATGTGTGTGCACACTCACTGGACATCCCATCAGCAGAGCATCTGTGATCTCGGCGCTCCGGAGGGAGTTCCCTGTCAGCCGGACAGATTTATATACTCGCGGGCAGAACAATGGGATTGGGTGAGAGAGATAGAGATAAAAAAAAGAGACAGAAGCAGGAGAGGGAAGAGTGTCTTTTGTCCAGCAATGATTTAGAATTTAGACAGACCAGACGGTGAGTGTGTGTGTTTCAGCTACAGGTAGTATTCAGGACAGGTGTTACAACATGTGTTCATCTATGATGAATAAGGGACAGGAACAGCTTTGGTGTGTGATGTTTTCTCCGACTATAACGAAGGACTCAAAGACGCTCAGAAAATAACTCATTCCTGACATGCAAGATGTTTTGTATGAATAATTGTGCTACAATGATTCTATAAAAGTAGTGTTTAAAAAAGATTGTAACAGGCATAATTCACGATCAAGTACAGAAAGTCTAATTTTGCTCTTTTTAAAGGAATTTTACAAGTGATTTTAATATGTAACTGTTAGTGTCTGTTAGAGGAGGTGTTGGTTTCACCTTCACACATGTAAAGCGAGGTCAGAGAAAATGTGAGGATCACTGGTATCAAACGGTTTTCTTACACTTTACATCCCTGTTTGACCAGTTACATAGTTAAATTAAACGACTACTTCTGCTCATAACGTTCTGTATCAGATTAATTTTGAATAAATGAAGATTAAATGATTAAATAAAAAGTCTGGGAAACCGAACTGATCAATGACTATTTGGTTATACACATCAAATGTACCAACTTTCCTCCCAAATGTTTTTTCATCTTATACCAAAGTATTTGACCAACTGTGGCCGAGTGCTCCTCAAGTGGGGTTGTTGGGTTTCCCCTATAAAATAGTCCAAATTAGTGTTTAGTCATTAAATCTATGTTAAACTGGTGAAATTAATTGTGCACTGCAGTATTTCTAGCAATGCTAGTGACACTCGTGACATGAAAAAGAAGGCAAAACCAATAAAATGTAAATGCACTCTACGAATTTAGAAAGTTTTAGCATGCTAGCATTCAAAATTAAGAAGATGAACATTGTAAACTTTACACCTGCTAAACACTGAAGTCTAAAATTTATTTGGAATTTCAGTTAGCCCACCCAAATCCACAACAACCACTAGTATTTACACAAATGTTATGTCTGTACACAGAGAAAACCAGGGATTCAGTTAACCAAGTTTAGGATTGGTGCACCAGCACTTTGGACAGTTTGTTTCTCAGTATTTAAATGACTAACTAAACAATGCCTTCTTCAGTTCCTCAGTCTTACTCCTAAACTGTTGTTTATATGGTCATAAATCTCACATATCATCTCTTCCATGTTATCAGAAGTGTTTAAACCATGTCAAATGTCAAGGAAACAAGTAATGATCAAATAAACCAAAGACATTTATAAAGTAAGGTGAATAATCAACTTCATTTAATTATGTTCTTAAAGAGCAGCAGACAAATTAGCATTTATTCTCCATTTGAGATTACGCACTAAGCCAATTAGTAAATTACAAACAATGAGAACAATACAGCGTAAATCATCAGCTCACCAACTAGCCTGTGTTTTTATCCACACAGCCGGTTTAACTAGGCAGTAAAATGCCTCTTTATACATTGCACCCCGTTTGGTTTTCAATCCCAGCTAATGCAGGGATGCCAGCACAGTAAAAAATCTGGAGCTGATAATTAAAGGACTCCATTAAAAAAAAAAAAAAAAAAAAAAAAAAAGGTCTGCTTCAGTCAGACACACTGAAGAGAGCTACACAGAGTGTTTGGTCAACAGCATATGTATAATCGAACAACATTAAAAAGCCCTGAAAACCAGTTTTATATGGACAAATAAAATAGAGACTGATGATACTACTACTGGTATTTACATGACCAATAAAGGGATTTGTTGGGTTTTCCTTATATTACTATAGCAATAAGTTTGAGATGATTTGTTTGCAATATATAATATAAATTGAATTGGAACTGAATTAATCCTACAGGTCACTCTGCAGTGTTACAGCATCAGTGACAAACACACCTTAAAACCCTGTAAAGTGGTTTTATAAGGACAAACAAATACTATTGATCACTGGCAAAGGGATCAGTTACTGGTCAACCTTGAATAGTGATCACTACTAATTTGTCTACTGATACTATGAAGCTACGAGTCCAATCTGTCACCTAAGATACGTTGTTTAAAATACTAGATTCTAGAAGAACTGCTACTAGCTGCTTAGCTAACTTACTTCACTTTTAATGCTTTAAGTGGTAACATCTAATATTACTATTACCCATAGTACAACCACTACCTCTGTATTGTTATTTATAATTACTGCCAATATTACTATTACAGTATTTTATAGTGTTAATACTACCAGTGGTTATTATTACTCAGGCTCAACTAGTAACATCAGTATATACTGATAACACTTAAAGAAACTGTACCACAGTTGCTTATACTGCCACTATTAATACAACTAATAGCAGTGAATTACACAGTGTTTGCAACAGATAGTAATACTGCTATGAATATTAGTAATACTGTTCATTACTGTGATGATACCACCACAGTCCAACTACTGCTTATAGCGTTAACACCATCTCCTCTGGTACTACTGAAAAATTAATGTGCAGCCACTACAATGGTACTATTACATCAACTGCAAATATTACCACTATTGCAAACAGTAGTACTGCTATTGCTTTTGAAAGTAAAAATGATGTTGGTCCTATTAATATTTTATTCTGTGTGGCATATAATTTTCATATAACATAACTAATTTCAAGAGTATAAGAGTTGATGTCAACATTCTGGTCTGGTTATACTGAGTTTTCACTTATCACTGACATTACTAATCTCAACATTTACCTTAGCTCGGTTTGGTTCGTCTCACCTCAGCCTGGTTCTCCTTTTCTGCTCTGGCCCTCTCTGAGCGATGGGCACCCAGTGAAATCTTTTTCATGCAGCAAGTGGACTGGAAAAAATAGGTTAAAAAGGAGGAGGTGGTGGAGGGATGAACATCAGGTAGAGGAAGAGCAGCGCGAGAGAGAGTGGTTTCTAAATGCAGCGTGTCTATCCAACTATCCTCCGACAGATGGACTTCTGACAACAGACGAAAAGCTAATCTGAGAGAGACTGTCACAGTCGAATCTCCACAAAACTGGGCAACACAGCCCGGATCACGACCTTACAGCCTGTCTGTCTCTCTGTGTCAACCAAGAGGTCAACCAGAGGCAGTACTTGAAACAGCCCAACAAGGCTGTCTAACAGTCTCACAACCTGCTGCCTGTCTTCTTGTCTGTCGCTTAGCTTCAGTGTCTCTTTGTCAAACATTAGTGGAGCTAGTCTGAAGTGGACTTCTCAGAAATCCCATTACAGCCACAACCATCTGACCAAATCTGGATACAGTAGGGCTTGTAAATATTTTGATAATATTGAGCATGTAATACCTATGGCAGGAGGAAATGTATTTTTAAACAGTTCTTGTCTGTATGTCCCATGTCTCAAGAATGTGATATTTCAGCGATGCTTTGTGGAAATTTCTTAAAATTTTGCATAAACATGCTTTGACTTTGACCTAAAGATGAACTGATTAGATTTTGGTGGTCAGAGGTAAAGTCAATGTGACCTCAAATCCATCCCATTTGTGTGAATGCACAGCCACAGGAATACCTCAGGAAAATATCTTTAAATATGGCACAAACATCCAGTTGGATCCACTTGGACCTCTCGCTTGTCTCATTGTTGCAAAGTCAGTATCTCAGAACTCACATGAAAGAATTTCTTCAGATTTTGCACAAATGTACACTTGGACCTATCGATGAACTGATTAGAATCTGAGTGTCAACAGATATGTGGACTATTTGATAAATATAACCAAAATCCAATATTTTTAGTCAAATGTATAACTTTACTAAGTTCCTAAAAACACAGAAATGTGCTTTACACACACTCACACACACAAAACAACATTGAGCATCATTGTTGACCATAAACCATAGATTTTTTTCAGCTGAGTAAATTTTGCAATACATTGAAACTAGAATCAAAACTATGTGCCTCTCATTCAATATTCAGTTTGTGTACATGTAGTTTCATATTTCTCCTTCAGACTCTCAATCATTTTAAACGTGTACATTAAACCCCAAAAACTGTCATCTGACACGCCCCTATCGGAACTCGAGGTGGATTGTGCGAAACAAATTTACAATCTTCTCTCAGTCCAAGCTAAAGATCAAATAAAACCACAAGCTCACAAAAAAAAACACAAATTATCGCTTAAAAAAATAAACCAGCATGCTCGGTTAATTAGAGCTAACCCCAGGCAGTGCTGCAGCCGCTTCGCCTCCCCAAAGTCTCTGACAGCCGAGTGCCGACAGCCTCCTGCGCCGGAGCCAAGTGAATCTGAATCCAATTAAAAGTTAGAGATCAAGCTCAGCTTCCAATCATAAATGATTTGCGAATAAAAGGCGGCTGGAACAGAAATCAAAGGCAGAGGTGTGTGGAGTCCTCAGGTGAGCTGCTGGAGCTTAACAGTTAATAGAGTTAATGTGTTTATGCACTGACACAGACAAACTTTGGTACAAACAAACTCGTTTTCAAGCCACCAAAACACAACGGCGAGCAAGGTCAGCACAGTTGGGTCTTGTGGACAAGGAGGACAAAAACTGTAGGACTGAAAGTTAAGTCGGAGTAGTAAAGCTTTTTCACGATAAACCACACATCCACCATCAGAGACTGCATCCTGCATTTCATAAACATCAGTTAATTGTCACACCTCTCTCTCTCTCTCTCTCTCTCTCTCTCTATATATATATATATATATATATATAT
>OMLM01004287.1:3093-16676 GCA_900302695.1 Helostoma temminkii | reverse complement strand
GGGGGGCACAGAATGAGACCCAGATGCTCTCTCTCTCTCTCTCTCTCTCTATATATATATATATATATATAGCATCATACACTGTATATCTAAACAAAGACACAGTATTCATTACTTTTGACTCTGTACCTTAAATTTGAAATGAAACAGTCAAGATGTGCTTAAAGTGTAGACCAGCAGCTTTAATTTAAGTGTTGAGCTGATTTGCCATCAGATAGATTGAGACACTGCAGCGAACAAATACACTGAGAAGCTCACAGATACCAAAACTGTAAGACCTTGAAAAACAACGGTGGTGGATGACTTCTTGTGGTGAATTCTTTCCCTGCTGAAGGAAAACAGCTTTAGAACAGTAGGCCAGATCAAGTCTGGCAGAGTAGCAGAGTCCACACCTACAGCGCAGCTTGATTGTTTGTTCAGTCCAAAATGAATAATGTGTCACTGTCTAAATATACATGTATCTCTAATTGATAGAAAACCGCTTAAAATCCATTTTGCTTACTTCAGCATCAGATTGCCGACAGACCACTGTTCCTGCGTTAGGTTATACAGTGGTATAATTACCTGCAGCCTAGGCTGCAACATCCAATGTGGAATGACAACTGCACAAAAAGTGTTGAAAGGTCATGGACTAATGTAACATGTGATAAGCAACAATCTTAACATGAGGGGTTGTGGATTGGTTCCAGTTTGGATTCTCCTGCGAAACACAACACACAGTAAGTTCACTTGACAGTGAGTGTTATGTGGAGGATTAGCTGTGTGGTGTGGATAGAGCTTTTTTCATTAACAGTTGTATAATCTTTGACCTCCCATACAATGCGATGTTCTGTTAATTCACACATGCCTCCAGTATTAAATTATGCAAGAGCCTGAAAGTGAAATCTAGTTCCTTCCTGTTAAAAAGAAAAGAAACACAGTTAATCATTCTTTTATTAAATATAATTAACTGTTATGTGTCAGAGCTTTAGATCAGAAATAATGATGAAAATCAATAACAACTGGATTGTTTGGAGTACAAGAGTTCAGTAGGAATGCCCTTAATGTTGGTCTGTAATGATGTAAAAAAGACATTGTAGTCAAATGTAAAGGTAGAGAATTACATATATCAGAGTAAATGTCTATTTTTCTGAGTATTGGTACTGTATGTATGAGGAAGCAGAAGATCAAACACTGTTAAGCACTTTTGGTGACTCAGAACTTTTGAGTTTGACCCTTAAGCCGTTTTACAGCTGTCAAAGAAAATCAACCATGTTACATAGTTGTGATTATGTCCAGTAGGATATTTTGATCTGTGCTCAATAAATGTATCTAAATGTTCATTATCATACATAAAAGTACAAAAATAACATGGACAAGAATCTCTCTACTAAATTGAAATTATGTACATATTGCCTACGTGTGTGCAATCTTCCTCTGTAAAACCCATGGTACACTCAGGATGAACACACAAATGCAATGCCTCATCTTTGAATGCAACATACAAAATAAATTTTTTCTTCCATCTGCTGTAAGAATTCAAAATACCTTGTGTAAATCTGTTAATGACCGAGCTTAAGTCTGCTCAATGTTTTATTTTCCAAGTTTGTACAGAAAACTGATTGAAAATAGTGTCAAGCATGAAAAGGTTTTCCATTATTTATTCCGACCGATTCCATTTAATTTTAATGCATCAGCAGGAACAGTTGACATGTCTTATTAAATTAGCCAAGACAGTAAACTGCCTGCACTAGTGGAGCACAGGAAACAGGACAGTGCTTGTTTGCTAGGACAACAGATCAGTGGATCTGCCCTGATCCACAGGAAACTCAGAAACACTTACGCCGGATGTCACTGAGCAGGTCCCACTGATGTTCAGAAAGCCTGGCACAGGCACCACCTAACCCTTAGAGGAGCTCAACTGCAGCAGGGCTGGTGCTGCTGCAGTTTAAATGCTCTTTGACCTGTGTGTCACTCTGAATACATAGAGATCCTGGTTGGTCAAAGGTTCACTGAGGTCCATAAATGTTAATCAGTACACATTCACATGCTGCACTTCTCTGTGACAGTTCAGAATCTGCAGTTGAATGTTTTCACCAAAAAAAACCAAACAACTAAAACGTAAATGTAAAATTCAGTTTGCAGTACACAGGCTCCTCCTCTGGTGGTGAGAGTGGGTAAAACATGTTTAGAAGCCAATAGAAATGTGATGAATAGCTGCTGGTGATGTGCAGAGACAGAGTCCAAACAGATCTGTCCTTATATGTGTTTTGTTTAAAGTGGACAAAGACCTCAGTTCCATCTACAACAGTATTAACATGTGGTTCGATCTGTATATCCCACCTGATCTATGTAAAAGTAGAATACAAAGCAAAAGGAATGTATTTGGCCCCAGACCACACAGACATGTCTTAGAGAGGTGAAAATCAGTTCAGTCATATTCATATTTTTAAGAATCAAGCTTCCTGTCTGAAAGCTGCAAAGACCTCCAACTAAAGAGGAGCCACAAAGCAGCACCGATCTAACAGACCCTTGAGAAGGGTCTCAGCAGAAGTCCTACAGAACTCCAAGACAAAAATCATATAATGAACCGAGAACTGAGACAAAATCCATCTAGCTCCTTCCTGGTGACTCTACACATTAGTGGTGCACCTATTAATGCTCCTGCTAGAGGCTGGTGTGTAACACTCTGTCATTTTATATACATCTATGATGTTTTATTCACCGGAAGTTTGGATTTCTTTAAAATCCACCTGTCCTTACAGTCCAGATTCTCCTTCATTCCCAAAGCTATTAATAGACAATAAGCATGATTCATTATCCATGATGCTATTTTGATTGGCTGATTGTGTGGCCTTCCCATTCACTGCCTAATAAATAAAGCTAAATAATGATCTTTTAGACTGCATCTTTCCTTCAGTGATGGCTGCAGACAGAGAAGAGCAGTCTATCAATCGTAGAATGACGGGAATTTAAGAGGAGGTTTCAGAACAGTGGCATGTTGTCTAAAGCTGGCGTCACCTGAAGGAGCTGTATATGAGAATGCAAATGTCAGTGTCAAAAGTCAGTGGACGCGGACATTATCCTACCAGCTCCCTATACATACATAAACTGTATGTAATGTCAGAGTGTGCAAACACAGCAAGTCGTTTTCCTTAGAGTGAGCAAGCACTAAACTGTAGGCACACTGATGACACTCCCTTTACACACTCCACCCTGGACCACCCTTCACCAAAGCCAAACTAAACACAGACACTCTTCTGTTGTGTGCTACATGTGTTAAAGATAAACTCTGAACCTTTTCAGACGTTTTCCTGAGTTCATATGTGAAAACACCTTATATTCACAGCTGCTCCTGTTCTAAAACTTCATGAAAAGAGTAGTGAAGTAGTTTTGAACACACAGCATAGAACTGGAAATAAGTGTGTATATGCAGCACTTCCTGGCATATTTGATTTCATGTTTGAGTGTGAAACTACTCTGTTGAGGGGAAGTTTCATCATTTTTAATAACTTCAAGAGACCACACAGAGAGAATGTAGGGCCTGATTTACTAAGATCCCAATTAGTAAGTGCTACACTGCGTGTGCAGTGTTAAAAGTCAGTGTCTTAGTCAGTCTGGAGTCAATTCAGTGTTACTGGTCCTTAAATCAATGACCACTGAAGATGTTTTAATCAGCTAAAGCTCGACTGAATGTTTCTGCTTTTTGCTAAGACAATATAAAAATGTCAAGCTAAACAGACTAAAGCTATAAGGCTGTGAGTGCATGGTATGATCCTGATCATGTAAATAGACATGCCACATGTTAATACCAGGTAAAAATGGGTCAACAAATCAAAAAGGTGATTCAGTACTGGTTTACTCTGAAATATGAGCATCCTTGGTTTCCATTCTATTCATATTCATCCAGTCATTTGTTGTTTCTTCTACTTTAGCAGCTACCTGTGAATACATTTGACACAATTTCACAATAAAATAAAAACCTGATGGCTCCATATACACTACAACACAACACAAATTCATTTAGATCCACATGTAAGCAACAACATCTCAACCACACATCATTGGAAACAGTTGATTGTCTCCAAAAGAAATGACTGGCTGTTCTGTGAGGTAAAAAGATGATACAGGCAAAATGTCAAAACATTTTTAAGGAATGGTGACAGTAATAAAAAAGGCAAGTTAAAACACATCACTGCATACTGTATGGTCTATTATACACATAAAGGCTCTGTATTAAGTGGGTATGTCAGCAGTTTATTAAATTAATCAAACTTATCATCCGTTCTTCCCTGATTCAGCTTCTCGTGCTTCATCCTTTGTCATACTCATTTAATTTAAATGCTAATTCATTCATGCTGATGTATTTATCCAGTTAATTAAGTTCTCATCAAGGAACTGTTCAAGTTTACATTAATGGCAAGGAATGAAGAGAAGCATTACATAATGTCTATCAAACCACAAACAGCATAGTCTTCTTCCTAAACTAAAAACTGTCAGTGAATGAAGACTGGAATGATACAGTACAGTACATGTGTCTGCCTCTGGCAGGTGTGGAATCTGTCCCTTTTTGTATTTAATATATGTGTTAATATTCAAAATCTAGCCTGAATTTTTATCAAGTTTTCTATTTAGTTAATAAAAACAGACATGTTTGGTTTTTTGTGCTTTTGATAAGCAAGTACAGAAGTACGGAATATTACATCATTCAAAAAAGTCTGATTTTCTTCACTTACAAACATGTCAGTAAATGAATCAGTGGCAGTGTGGTAGGTACCTAGCTAGCTAAGGTTAGTCTGCAAAAAAAACCATCCTCCCTTCTTACAGTGCAGCTTTTGATGGAACTGATGAATAGAGGTGTTGATTCAACACATCTCTAACATGGTTTGAACAAAAACTCAACATTATCATTTTGTTGAAAGAGACAGTTGGATTAGACTTGTTCATTTTAGCTTAGTGTACATAATGAAATGACAACCATGTGTGTATTTTAGATTATACCAGAATTTACAAATGTGCAAAACTGTGGTTTCAGTTTCAGGCTTGACAACTTCACCAGCTGTGGGTCAAAAACAGATCAGCCTATCGCTATAACAACCTTTTTTCAAAGAGCAAACATGTTTGAAGGTGGAGGTCCTGTCTATCGCTGCCTTCTATAGGAAAAATAATTTTTTATACCATTATCGGCCACTGGTAAAAACTAGGCTGCTGTATCATCTCTTTTAATACATCAGTGACTTTATCATAAAGCCTTGAGATGACTTTTGTTGTACGTTGGCACTATATAAATAAACTTGAATTGAATTGAATAGAGTAAATGTGTAAAGATACAGATGCACATTAAATTTACGTACAGTATAGTCATGCTACATGCCATGTAGGAAAACATAGACCAGGGTCAACTTTGGGGTTCAGTGCACAAGAACACTTCAACATGTGGACAGGAGGAGCCAGGGTGGCTCACTGCCCAGCAGCAGTTAGTGGACTGACTGCTAGAACATTTCACTGTTCCCGTCTTGTGTTACCCACACAATTTGACTCACAGCTGGTGAGTAAATAGGTTTGACAGCCATATTCAAACCTGTAGAATACAGTTTGCAGAGAGAAACCTATACATAACTATATTTAAAGGATCAATACATTCACTTTCTGAATGATATAATATTCCACATAAGTCTGTTTAACCTCAGACTTTGTCTTCACATTAAAGATGATTTATGTGAAGACGGTAGATGAAATAATGATATACAGTAACTATAGCCAGCTGCTGTGGTCCACTTATTATTTCAAGTGTTAGGTAAGAATAAAATGCCTCATACAGACAAGAGAAAATCCTCTCATTAAAAATGCCCAGTTCAAGTCCAGCTCATTTCTTATTCCCCACCCAGAATTCTCAGGGACAACAATGTGCAGACAGTATGGTGGCCTGATGAGAAACAATATAGTGATACTGGACTTAACAAATGGGCGTCACTAAAACAGATCCCATCTAATGCATTACAGAGAGTTGGTAAAAAATAAAATGGCATTCATTTGTTGGTTAACTATAGAATAAAGGTCAGTACTTTTTTTGTCATGTCGCAAAAGGTTTTGATGTCACTTCTGAAATGTATTAACCCTTTCCATCTTGTTAGAAAACAGGCCAAAGACTGTTCCATTACTCATTCTTTTAAAAAGAAAAAAATCTGTCTACAGTACTGTATGCTACTGTATCCCACCTGTACTTCAGTGTTACAGTGTAGCTGGTAAATGAGGAAGATATTCAGGGTTTACAGGCTATAGGGGGGTGAGCACAACTAACAACAAACAACTATGAGGTAACGTGGCAGTACTGCTGGCCTTATAGCAGTATAGGGTATAAATAAGATCCATGCAACATGCCTGTGTACTGTACACACTGTAGTGTGCCACAAGTAGAAGGGGAAATGCCTGGTGTCACATCATTCTGGTTAAAGGAAAGATTCTGCTGGTAAAATAATCCATAGATATAAAGGGACTGAAGTTTAAGATGCATGTTTTGTCAAATACAGCCCTCATTCTTGCTTTGGTGTTTTTTCATGTGTAAACTGATTCCAAATAATAATAATATAGGGACTGACTGTTGATTTACTCCTCCTGCAGTAACACAGGAATACAGGAATGTACATTAAACAAATCGTGGAATAAATCTATTTAGATGATGTGATCTGTAATCTCAGTGTGCTGATCGCTTTTAAGTTTGGAATGAACACGTGGCCTGACCAGTCGGTACGCCTCGTGATTGAAGGTTGATTTGTCAAAGGTCCTTTAGAGATTTAACAGTCTTGCTCAGGTTGCTGTAGAACTCAGTCATGCTGGAGGGGAAGAACGAGTCGACCACAGAGCGAGGGAGGAAGCCGCCCAGGTCCGTCTGGAAGAACGTGAACACCTGGGTTTTGTTGGTCTCTCTGCAAGTAGAGAGGAACATATACGAAACTGAATTAGAAAAAAAGGGAAGCAAAAGTAGTGCGCTGAAGCTGAATTAAAACTCTGCCCAGCATATCATCTGTAATCTGCGTTTGTGTGTTAGCGCACTCACCCTGAGATGGGGACACAGATGCAGCCACATCGATGGTTGAATCCTCTCACGTAGCCAGACTGGGGAGGACAGCTCGAGTGACACACATTGGCAGCTGTTAACACAACAAAACACAACATGCACATTAATTTACATGTATGTATAATACAGGTTGTGAGGAGATTATTTCTGATTGCTGTTGAGATTGGACTGCTTCTTAAAAAAATTAAGTATGTCCTGGAATAGATATGATGACATGTAGCTGTGTCCATTCAAAATGAAACTACAGGTGCTGCCAGTTGATCCATATTGAACTGATGTGAAGATGTGACCATCTTCTTATATAACTCTCTGCAAGATGAAGTGGATTTTCTAAAAGGAACGCTGTTCCTCTAAACACTGTAGGTGTGACCTAAACTGGTTTACACAGTGAATTTCCAAAGAAACCTTTAAAAGTGAAAATTCTAAGATCTTTGGGCCTCAAAACAAGCAGGGATGGGACGACACATCAAAACCTTGCTTTGCAGTCAATGAAGTGTGGAACCCACAGGCGCTGATGCTGATTTATTCCTGATCTTCTGGTGCTCTGACAGATCTTTACTGGAACCATAATACACTTCCTTCCTTTTTGGGAATGAGTCAGTTTTGCTTTCAGCAAGTAAAATGAAGCTCTGTTTGATTATAAGTCAGTGACTGGCTTAGCCACTGCAGAACATCAAATAGTTTTGCCATACAAAAGTACAGTCTTGGGCTGCGTTCACAGTATGCTTTGGGCCAGTGTCCATCACTGAGCTATATATATGCACGTTTACAGCTCTAAACCAAAGTCACCCTGCTGCTTTAGCCAGCAGCCACATTGTCAATAAGTACAAGGGAACCAGTTCCTTACATGTCCACATGATAAAATGACCTCCACTAATCTGGAAACACAGTAACATCACAGCAACAAAGTCCAAGGGGGCAAGACACTGATTATGTAAAGCACTTCACAACCAGGAAGTGGGTCTGTAGACTGTGTAGCTGTCTGGGTAACCATTCACCCTTCTCTCTCTTAAATAAGGCTTTTCAAGTCTGAAAGTCTGAAAAAGGCTGCACCTCACATTTCTGTTAGTTGGCACAAATAGCTTTAGGTGATTAGGAGCTCTTGGTTTTACTTTAATCCTCCCTATATTGCAATGAATTCTGTATACATCCCACCACTATATCTATCTATCTATAGACAGAAACACTGTAATGACAGTGTAATAAAGTACAGTGCAGTTGAACAGCATTACAAACTTCCACCTTCAAAATGTCTGTCACCATCATCAATCACTATCATATGTATATATGTATATATATGTATGTATGTATGTATGTATGTATATGTGTGTGTGTGTGTGTGTATTCTTTTGTGATTTTTTTTATTTTTGAAAACACATCTCAATTTGTGCAGAGAACAGATGGGATAGTGATATGTGACATTCCAGGATTATGGTCAATTTTAAAGTGATGTTAGAAAACCCAGGTGGCACTCTGCCCTCACCACAAACAGCCACATGTAGGCAGTGTTATTTCTTGCTTATGCAGGTATTTATGGGTAACGGATCATGTCCTCATAGCTGCAACTTCACTGGAAACAGCAGGCCTGTAGTTATTTACCCAACAAAAAACTTACAACCTCACAACCTGTGAGTGTGTGTAGAAAAAAACAAAACAAACTTGAATATGTATGTTTGTATCGGTTACTGTGGTGACCAGTGGTCATTTCTGGTTTTCGGCTACTGTACAACACATCATTCTAATGGCTACAGACATGTGGTGACAACAGACACAACTTAATTTCTTACAAACCAGAAAGTTCATGTGGTAGGAGCTTATGAGGTTGAATCAGTATGGTCTGCCCAGACTTGCTGTGTGGTCTCAGCATAGTAAAATCTCAAAGACTTACTCAATTGAAACAGCCTTGCATCTTAATAACTGCTGTAACCCTTTACTGCATGGAATTATCAACCTCAGAAAGTACAAAATAAACAATTACAGGAAGTAGAGGAGACAAGAATGAGTCGCTACGCACCATTGGATGAAATTGCACCATCTTCATATTGCTTTACTAAAATAACATCTACAAAGTCTCGTGGAGCTATGATACCCATAGCTGCTGAGGGTGTGACTGTTCTGCAGATAGAGATGTCCTGTGCAGGAGTGGGAGACAAGGGAAGAAAAAGTTGATTAACTTACAGCAATTGCAATAAAATATCTTCTCATCACAACAGAGAAAATAACACACCTCTGTGATTTGTTCCAAAAGTTCAAACTTTTTGACATTGTTGTCCCATTTGACCCTGAGTCCATTGGGTTCTGGTTTCAAGCATTCCCACACTTTCTCCAGGTTGCCGTTGACAATGCCCTCCCCCTTGTATCTGCAGAGAATCAGATGACAGGACACCATGGTCAGCTGGGTAAATTACTAAGGCAAGATAAATCATCCACAGCTTCATAAATCCAGAGCAGATTTATGAGCAGATCACAGAACTAACAGTTAGCTCTGTGTTCTGAGACAGGCAAGTTTCCTTTGTCAGATAATCAACATTTTCCACTTCCATTTTCTGACCTGCTTAGTCCCCCTGGGGGTTGTGGACATGCTATCATACACGCGAGAGGCAGGCAACACCCTGGACAGGTAGCCAGTCCATTGTAGTGCCACATATAGACACACAGACCTACGGGCAATTTAAAGTCCTGGAGTGCCAGGATTTGAGACCCAGGATTTGAACCCAGGACTTATTTGCTATAAGTCGACAGTGCTAACCACTGCATCACCGCGCCGCCTTTCCACCTATGTTTGTAACTTTTATGTTGATGCTGTCGCAGGTTCTAAAGTTTGTTGGTAAATTTTTATTGTATTTGTATCCATGCAGTTTGTGTTATCACACTGTGTGTGACAGGTAGAATTGTAAACACATTATTGTAATTTACTTTAACATTTAAATAACAATAGTGTTTTTTTTCCTTAAATGTACTATGTTTACATTTCATTACTGCTTCCAACTGTTGATAGAATCAAAACTGTAACAGAGAGAAAAAGAGAAGTTGAGGTTTCTCACACATTGCCAGGAAACTCAGATGAAGGACGCCAAGACACAACGACATCATTCTGCCAAAGAAAACAGTACATTTACAATGAGCAACATGTGCCTCTGGGTAATGAATGACTTCAGTATATGCTGTTTACTCTAATACACTACATATTTCATTCTACAAATTATTTCATACATTCTGTTTGTCTGCACTTACTGGAAGAGCAAGTGTAACACAAAGGCTACAATCAGTTAATACAAAAAGTGCACTTTTCATTGTACTTACCTGTATGTGCATGTTACTACAGTGTTAATTATGGTATAGGTACAGCAGATACATGTACAGAGGCAGGATATAGTTAATACTGAAAATTGTGAATAATAAACTGTGGAGGTAGCTATCCACATCTTGAACAGCCAACTACTGTACATTAGAAATAAAATCTAATATTACAAATTTAGCGATTCCAAACTATAACTTTCAGAACATATAAACACCCTAAAAAAATAAAAATCTTTTGGAACATCAGTGTCAGTGCAGCCTTTAAGGCATTATTCTCCCACTGCCAACCTATGCATATTGTTAAATGTCTCTTTATGTTTTAAATGACCGAAAACATTTTATACTAGTCACTAACACACATTCAGTGATGTGTCTCCAAAACTAAATAACAACTGCCTAAAACCTGACAAACTCAAATAATGAGTCTGTATTGGATCAAATTGTAACACCTGTCCTGTAGGTAGGTACTCTGTCCTGTCAGGAAGGTACTCTGTCCTGCCAGGTAGGTACTCTGTCCTGTCAGGTAGGTACTCTGTCCTGCCAGGAAGGTACTCTGTCCTGTCAGGAAGGTACTCTGTCCTGTCAGGAAGGTACTCTGTCCTGTCAGGAAGGTACTCTGTCCTGTCAGGTAGGTACTCTGTCCTGTCAGGAAGGTACTCTGTCCTGTCAGGTAGGTACTCTGTCCTGCCAGGAAGGTACTCTGTCCTGTCAGGAAGGTACTCTGTCCTGTCAGGAAGGTACTCTGTCCTGTCAGGAAGGTACTCTGTCCTGTCAGGAAGGTACTCTGTCCTGCCAGGAAGGTACTCTGTCCTGCCAGGAAGGTACTCTGTCCTGTCAGGTAGGTACTCTGTCCTGTCAGGTAAACTACCTGTGCTGGTGAACGAGGCCACATCAAGTCACATTTATCCATCTGATGGTTTTCTTGAATGCTATCAGAGAACAGCATGTAACAGAGGATCAGTAAGAACAGGAGACACTCACCGATTTCTTGCAGACCTTCCATCCGGACTCGTCTCTCCTGTAGCTTAACAAGCAGTCAGCCACCACCTTGGCCTTATGTTCATAATCCATGGTAGTAAAAGTTAACGTTGCTGCCTGTTTAACCTACTTCACTTTGTAGACTGGTTGACGTTCCAGCGGTTAAGAGCCTGACACAGCGGCCAGTCACCTTTTAGTTCAGTAGTAAAGAAGCCACACTGGACTACGTAACGCAAGTGAAGCTGCGAAAAGTCCCTGACGTTGGCAGGTTAACCGAACCCTGGTACAGTAAAAGCTGCCACTGCGAAGCTAGCGTCAAATTAAGCTAGCTAAAATGAATGAAACGAGCTAGTTAACGTTAACTATACAATAATCATCGTTAAAGAACAAGCAGCTAGCTAGCTTCGGTACGAGGTCCTGTACGTAGATATAAAACATCTAATACTGTAAAATAGTATCCACTGTAGAAGCGTTTTTTTAGCCTACAGTCCACATCTGTCTCAGTCAAAAGTAGTTGAATGAATTATGTGAAATCCGAGACAACTCATCCAGAACAAATTACACTTCCGGGCATAGCTTTCAAAATAAAACCCGTGTTCAAAAACATAAGGATGTATTTAACGCTATGTGCTATAATAACTGTGCTAGAATAACCGTGTGTATAGTTTCAAAAAGAATTCACTAATCTAATCAAGTTTTGTATGATCAGTTTTTTTTTACACAGTGAGACGTTTATTGAGGCGACAAACTCTATGTGCTTTATTTTGAAGGCAAAAGCCCCCGACTCTTTCTTGTATTCTGGTTGGCTTCATGCACCTGCGGCTTGTTGCAGCAAAGCGAGTTGGGAGTTGTAGTGCTCTTCACCTGCTGTTTAATCAGTGTAAAGGTTAGCTGGAGTCCATTCAAGTTTTTATTGTTGTTTGTATTATTATGTTAGAGTGATAACACAAGATGATGACTGTGTTTTTCTACAACAATTCATGTGATTAGCTAACATAGACCACACACATAGACCATGAGAAAAAGAAATCACATTATAATAATGCACTGCATGTGCTTTCAGTGCAGTGTATTAACAGCTAGTAGCATTATACAGTATGAGCTGCTGAGGAGCATTTAAGCAGAGGTGTCATACTTTGGAGCAGACCAGGTCCTTTGACTCAGTCACATTTTGATCAAAGCTGGTTTTGGTCTTCCTTTTGGCCATCTTTCCTTGTCTTGCATCACACTTGAAGTAGCGCTCCTTGTTATGGATGACCTGAATGTACTGGTCTGTGCTGCTGTTCTGCTGGTCACTGCTGGAAGCCAGGGAGGCTGAGTCTGACTCGGTCAGAGGAGTCTCCAGTTTCTGTCTCGTCTTGGGCTTCACATAAGATTCCATGTGCCTGGTCCTGAGCGGTGACTGACAGTGTCTTCCTGGGGAATGGATGTGATGTCTGGTTCGTACAAAGCCAGGGTCTGCTCCTCTCATGTTGGTCTTGGACTGGGAATGTGACTCCAAATCTCCCAAGTCCATTTCCCCTTCTCCGTCCTCCTCTTCAACTTCTTCTTGCGCTCCGTATCTTCCTCGACCAGCATGGCTGTTTTTAGCCAGGTGGCTTTCACCATTGTCACCGATGTAGAAGTGTGCTGGCTGGCAGAGGTCAGAAATGGATCGGGGTCGATAGGTCTTCTCGGATGACATCCTTCCCCTGCCCTTTCCTTCTTCCTCCTCCTCTTCATCTTCACTCAGATGAAGCTGTGATGGGTGGGACCGGTGAGGATGGTGTGGTTGGTGGTGGCTGCTGCGGGGTGTGTAACGCTTGATGTTGCGTGGGTACAGCTCCAGGATCTCTGCCGACTCCTCCATGAGGTAGTGACGTGGGATCCGAGTGGCCGAGCGCAACAGCTTCTTCCTGGGCTCAGGCTCATTGACGATAACGTAGCGTGTGGTGTGACCACGCCGCCCTCCATAGCTCTGTGCAGCGATGATCCCAGCAGCCTCCATGGGATGTATGGAGCGTATGGTCTTCCTGTACAGGGGGTCAGAGTGGATGTTGTCAGCAGGGTGACCTGGGGGATTGTACACTATGTGGTGGTAGGACTTGGACCTGCAGCTACCACTAGGGCCACCAAGGTATGGTGGAGGCCTGTTAAGAAAAAAATATAGAAGAATAAGCTTATACATCACATCATACAATATTATGAAATCAATAAAAACCAATGGCTACAGCTTTCTAACGTTTAGAAAAACACGTATCTAAATCTA
>OMLM01004286.1:82646-97233 GCA_900302695.1 Helostoma temminkii | reverse complement strand
TGATAGGATAGATGTCTGTTTATTAAAGACAGAGAACGGCCTGCTGAACGAACACAACTATCGTCTCATGTCTCTGTTTTTCCTGTATAAAACAGGACATATTATCTGTCTACCGGTCACTCCTTCGTGAGGCCTGTAACACACACAGGTACTTACAGTCAATCAGCATGAGAGGGATAAAAAAATTTTGTATCAATAGTCATAGGCTTTAAAGTTTCCTGCTCAGAAAAGCCCAAAGCATCAGATCCTCAGATCCTGTTTCTACAAAGTGTCTAGAAGCTATATTCAGTGTATTTATATTTTGCAGCTCAGACATCACATTCAGGCAGCTCACTTTAGTATAATTAATACTATAAATGGTTGCTACAGTTATTTTTCACAATTTAACACAACATAAAGAAATATCGCCAGGAATCCCAGTATTCAAGTTTCACAATAATTAATTAAATACACATCATTGTACTGGAGTTCAGTTGCTCTGGTTCAGAAAGCAATGATATCCAGTATGTTCCTGTGAATATTTACTAAGATTTACTAGAATTCAGACAGAATCTAAACAAGCACAAAGATAAAAAAGTTTAACTTTATATTGCTTTGATGTTTGACAGTAATTTATAGCTACTTTCTATGTCTCTAATACAAACTCAGTGTAGTTTACTGTGTAGATGAACGCAAGGACAAACTAACATCCACACAGAGACACAGACTGAGAAGGAGAATCAGTGTGTCTGAAGTCATATAAGATCATTCTGCCTGTTGCTGTAAATGCTTCATTAATATTTTATTGTCATTTACAACATATGCTGAGAAACAGAGAGGCTACTATCAGCAGGGTCATAACCTCCTGCGGGCTGGTTGAGCTTGAAAATCATTTGTGGTCATGCAAGCAGAGCCAGATTGAAGGAATGCTAACTGTGATTACAGGCTTTGGTTGGGGATTAATTATCACTCCATGAATAATTCTGATGAATTGGAGCTGCAGGCTTGGCATGGAGACTGGTGGCTTTAGAGATTAGACATGATTTGTTTTTTTGGGGGTTTTGTTTTACTGACTGTTTAATGCAATTAGTCATTTTGAAATTACACTTTGTCCATTTCTTATGTTGCTTCAGTTCGGTTGCTTTTTATTCATTTTCAATGCAGTAATCAAACATTTGATAACAAGAATTTTAAAAATGAGCCGAAACCTTTTTCAGCAAATCATCCTGAGCCCTAAGGCTGGGTTTCAAAGTATGTAGAATCCTTCTTTGTCTGAGTTATGCTGCACAGTCAGGGCCAGAGCCTGGTAATGTAAACCATATGGTGTTACTGCACAAAGCTGGGCTTTAAATGTGTGTAAAGCAACCAAAGGTGAACGCTGCCCCCTGGATGGAGTTATACTCTTCCTGTTGCATAACTATAAGTCAGTCAGGACCTTGGTACATTTCCAATACTCGTGTCTGTTGTTGCAGCAGAGCTGAAAACACTGCTCATCTGATTCTTCCCTATTGCTCAGGCCTCACACTGTCAGTCTGCATATCAGATAATGACACCTAACCTCACAGTAATTTCCCATGTGCTTTGAATCTGTGGAGGCTAAACAGTGAGTAATGCTGCATTATAAAAATCCACCATTGCTGAATCTGATTAAGTTCAAGAAGGTGGTCAGGTCACCCAGAGAAACAGAGAACACACCCTGTTGAAAATAAAACAATTAGGAGACAATAAAAAAAGGCTGACTTTAATTTCAAAAAGGGCGTAAAAAACAGTGTGATGGACCTTTTTTTCCTCTCTTTTCTCCAGACATGAGCCAGAACACAGCTGCTGCTAATGTCACGCTGGTACTGACTGTACAGTTCTGATCAGCAGAAAAAAATCTTTACAAGCTGAGGAAGTGCAACAGCATTGAGCACAATTAAACTGCTTGTCCCCATCCCCTAATATGAACCATATGAGGGCCCCCCACACTAAGAAGTAGGCATCTGTTGAAACTGCACCCCTTTTTACATCATGCACCAAAATGGCAGCCGGTGTAACACATTTTTGCCTTCAACACTTAAAATGCTGGATAACAACTGGGCAAAATAAATAAACATGGTGAGGGAAAATGTAGAAAGCCCAAACGTTTTGTTTACCTGTACGAGGTTCGTCATTGCTGACCTGTCAGACTCCCCCGACAAACTTTTAAGCACTAGTTGGTCTTGCTCTGCTGCTGTGGCTGAATTTCCCACTCGCTGTATCAATAAAGTTTCCAAGAAGAAACAAAACTGCTTCCATTTGCCTTTTATTTACGACTGGTTAAAGTTTTTAAGATGTAGCGTCAGTACAGATTGTTAAATAATTTATTTAACTGGTCCTCTGACTGGGCTCTTTGTTTGTGGATTGATACAGTGGGAATAATTTCAGCTTCATTTGTAGCCAGAGACCAAGTATGGTCCTTTCCAAAGCTGTGGTGTTCTGAGACGTTTTATAAGAAGGCTCGCCATGCCAATCAGCCAAACCCTGCTGTGTGGAAAGTGTGGAGAGTTTGTGGTCTAATGTCTAAAAAACAACCAAAGGTCAACATCTGTGGGGCTCAGTAACAATGGCCCGTGCTTGTAGGAAGAACTAAATCAACTATCACCCCAGAACATGGGACTGGCACTGCAACAGGCTACCAACAGGCTGGATTTATGACTTGGCATACCAATGTGTATTTTATTATGATGAATGAGATCATTGTCATTGCAATGAAATGACCTCCATATCGACACAAACAACACTGCTGCCCTAGGGGATGTGTGGACAAAGACTTATTTTGCTCTCATCATCAGCTAATAAAAATCCTATCCAAGTACTAAATAACTGGGAGAATCAGGTGCCTTCCTTTCATTGACAGTTTTCCTGGCCTTGAACACGTTGACTAACAAGCACTGAAAAATTAGTGTCACTTTTTGTTTAACCAGAGCTGGCACGAGCATTCGGATAAAAGCTCAAGGCCAGCTGGGAGAGTCAATGGTCAATGGGTGGGACAGTAATTACTAAAAATACTCAATACAAACACTTTGACAGGCCAAAGAAATACAAAAAACTGAGAATGTGAGAATATGTAATAGTAAGATGGAAGTGCTATTCAGTGGAACTTATAATGGAGTTAATGGTGTACTGGAATTAACAGGGAATGACAACAGGATTACATTCTGTTCTTTCCAGATATCACATCAATCTATATGTTGGTCACATGTTAGCTAATTGTTAGCTAATAATTCTCCATGTTGAAATTCTGAACAGTACTGCACAGAGAAAACAAGGTATTTTTTACATTATTATTAGTAGTAGTAGTATTTACAATTTTGCAATAGTTTCCCCTGAACTGTAGTGAAGTAAAAGTAACACAATGGAATATGTCAGTAAAGTACAAGTATCTTAAAATTATACTTAAGTGCAGCACTTGAGTAAATGTACTGAGCTAAATTGTATTTATATTTTATAAAGGCATCACAGGGAGCACTTGAGTTCTAATTTCACATGGAGGAGGTTAATATGAGTTTGGAGCTCTATTCTGAGTTGACCCAGTCACACTGTTAGAGGTACGGGTTATACTGATATACAAATACAGTATAACATTCAGTTACACACTTATAATGTAATGTAATGAGGGGCTTTAGACATAACCTCTTGGTCTGTTTTGACACTAGATTGAACTGTCTCATGCTTGCTGCCAGTAGAATGGTTTCCCAGGAAAGATGCTCCACAAGGTCAAGGTCAAGAAAATCCCCTTGTGGTAAAACCTGCTTTTCGTCTTCATTAAATTTTGAATGGAAAAATAAATAATTTACTGTCAAGTTAAGGCACTGCACTTGAGAAAATGACATTTTCTATGCAAGTGGCTTTTTCTTCCTGTGAGTAAAAGGAAACTGGTTTCCCATAACTGAAGTAAAGTACTGGTCATGACGTCAAAACATCTGTGCGATAGAATTACTAATAAATGATTGTTAGTCTTCTTCATAGCATCTGAAGCGTAAATTGCACATCAACACAGACACAGGCTGCTTACTCATTGTCAGTCTTCACAGAATCCCCACATGCAGTCTAAACCAACTTTCACTGACAAACTCTGAGCAATGATTCAGGCCAGACAGAAACAGCAGGTCACAGATGACGCCAGTTGCCTGCCATTAACCCTTTCATATAAGGGACTTTCTCCTCAAATACACTAGTTTGTGTTTCTTGTGCAGTGTAAGATATGGGCCAACTCACAGTCCAAGATCTCCTTAGCAAAACACTGGGAATTACTGTGAATATGCCAAATGACATCAGTGTTGTCACCAGTGGATCAGTGTTAAACTGAGGAATTTCGTGTGGACTGATGAAAACTGTTCTAACTTTACAAAGGAAACATTCTGTTCTAGGATATTCTACAATATGTAAACCTTAAAGTCACAAGGCAACGATATCACTGCAGATCCACCTGGATTTGTGAGACTCTGTGGTCAACATTGGAGCATCACCCAAGGAGATTCCACAATGATGTCATGATTCCTTAGTAACAATGCAATTATGTTGTTACATGAGCAGTATTAATCATAAATATTAATGGAAACACAAACCACAAATAATTATAATATTGTTGTGATGTCAGAATTTTACTTTTTTTCCCTCAGATGTCTCATAAAGAGACATGAGCACAGGAGTCACCAATGACACCATGGGAGTTTCCTCATATTTAGACTTTCCCAGTAATATTCATCTTATCTTGTCATCCCTTATGCCCACATCACAACCTCTGTCTGTCGAATTGAGGAGGGCGAGGATCACCTGGAGTCCAGGTGGACTACATAGGTTGCAGGAGAGGTGAGGTACGTTCTGAGGTCAAAGCACACTAGATCAGTCCAATTTTCAGTTTTGATTTTGTCCAAAAATCAGTATCAATAACACAATCCTTTATCCAATATCCAATATTCCTTATCCAATTCAGAATCACAGGCAGACAGATCAGAATAACAATGGTACAGTTAGGGTAAGAAGCAGGCAAAGATCAGGGTCAAGGCCAGTCCAAGGTCGAGGTTCTGGTAGCAGGCAGGAGATAGGAGTAAAGGGAAGGGAAGGTCACAGTAACAATAAGTAGCAGGCAGAGATTAGGGCAGGGCAGGGCAGGGCAGGTCCGAGGTCTGGGTTCAGGTCTGAAAACAGAAATAATTCAGGATAACGCTGGATGGTGTGTTCGCAATGAAGTGGCACAGACAGAGAGGGAGCAATTAAACCAAATATGGTTCCAATCATCTCAGCTTCACACATGCTTGATTTTTCCATCCATAGTTTAATACCTTTTAATACAACTAACAACCCAATTCTAAAAAAGCTGAGAGAATGTGTAAAATCTACATAAAAGCAGAATGCAATCATTTGCAAATCTCATAAACCCATATTTCATTCACAATATAATATAGAAAAATATCAAAAGTTAAAACTGAGACAATGTACCATATTAAGAAAAAAAGAAAAAGACGGCAGCATTTCTGGATCATGTTCATTTATGGCTTCTTCTTTGCATGACAGAACTATTCCTGAGCCCATGTAGTGATGTCCATCACAAAATCATACTTTTAACGCTGGCCTAAAGGTCACAGCCATCTAATATTGCATTTTTGCCTTGTCCCATGCGCAAAGAAATTTTTCAAAGTCTTTGTTAAACAGTTTCATGTTACTTAACTTAAAATTGTAATTTGTAGATGCAAGTTTACCAGTTTTCTTGTTGTGTTGTGAATAAATTATGGGTTTATGAGATTTGCAAATCATTGCACCATGTTTTTATATAGATTTTACACAGCGTCCCATTTTTTTGGGTTGTAGATTACTGTTGTGTTTTTATGTTGTATTATTCCTTAAGTTGTGCTTTCCTGCTTCTCATTTAAATAATATAAAACTTTAGTGAGATACTGAAAAGATTTTATTCATTCATCTTCTGAACTGCTTAGTCCCACAGGGGTCGCGGGTGTGCTGGAGCCTATCCCAGCCAGCATACAGGCAAGAGGAGGGGTACACCCCTGGACAGGTCACCAGTCCATACCAGGGCCACAAAGAGACAAACAACCATTCACACTCTCACCTACAGGCAATTTAGTGTCCCCGAGCGAGCTCCACACAGAAAGACCCTGGTCGACCCCAGGAATCGAACCCAGGACCTTCTTACTGTGAGCCGACAGTGCTAACCACCGCACCACCGTGCCACCCAATACTGAAAGATTTCAATTTATATTTTGGGTATGCTGATAGACTCATTGGTTATAAGAAAATAAACAAACCTTTTCCAGTAAGTGTATAAGTGAATCAGTTCTGTCCTTTTCTTTTTCTCTGAACCGTTCTAGAGACAAATCTTAAGACAACAGTGCAGGAAAATGTTTGGCTTTGATCTGCGCTCTGGCTGCAGTTGAAACGAAGGACAGGATGTATAAAAAAATACTAATGAAAATTTTTATTGTGTTGTTCATTTAAACAAATTAAAATCAAGGACCATTACGTCGCCCAGATTGGTGTCACTGGGGCCCCACCCTGGAGCCAGGCCTGGTGTTGGGGCACGTAGGCAAGCGCCTGCTGGCCAGGATCTTGCCATGGGACCTGGCCAGGCTTAGGCCGAAGGACCGATGTAGGACCGACTTGCTATAGGCCGACCACCCACAGGAAGGGGCGTAAGGGGGCGGTGCATTGTAGATTGGGTGGCAGTCATGGGGGGGGGGTGCCTCGATGACCCAATTCCTGGACAAGGAATCTGGCTTTTGGGACATGGAATGTCACCTCGCTGGGTGAGAAGGAGCCTGAACTCGTGCTGGAGGTTGAGCGATATAGTCTGCACTTCCACACACAGCCTAGGCTCTGGAACACAATTCCTTGAGAAAGGTTGGACTCTCTTGTACTCTGCGGTTGCCCATGGTGAGAGGCAGTGGGCAGGGGAGGGCTTGCTTTTAGCTCCTTAGGTCAGCTGCCATGTGTTGGAGTTTTTCCCAGTGGACGAGAGAATTGCTTCCCTGCGCCTTCAGGTAGGGGATAGGTCTCTCATTGTTGTTTGTGCCTATGGGCCGAATAGCAGTGCAGAGTACCCGGCTTTCTTGGAGTCTCTAAAAGGGGTACTGAAAGGTGCTCCGACTGGGGGATTTCAACGCCCATGTTGGCAATGACAGTGATACCTGGAGAGGCATGATTGGGAGGAACAGCCTCCCTGATCTGAATCCGAGTGGGGTTTTGTTATAGGACTTCTGTGCTAGTCACACAGTTAGTCCATAACAAACACCATTTTCGAGCATAAGGGTGTCCACCAGTGCACATGGCACCAGGACACCCTAGGTTGGAGGTCCATGATCCACTCCAGGAGCTGTGTGAGTGGGTGGTGGGCTGGATCCGGTGGTGGAGGAGGAAGCTGGATAGACTTGGCAGACCCAAACGCATTGTGAGGGTCTGTTGGGAACATCTAGTGGAACCCTCTGTCAGAGAGGTCTTCAACTCCAACCTCTGGAAGAGCTACAACCAGGTCCCAAGGGAGTTCTCCACCTCCATTGTCAGTGCAGCTGTTCTGAGCCATGGAGGCAGACTATTGGTTAGCCTTCAAGAAAGCAGAGGGAAGCAGTTTTCTGCCAACATGTTCTACAGTGGAGGTGGAGAGTTACTGACCTCGACTGGGGACATTGTAGGACAGTGAAAGGAATACTTTGAGGATTACCTCAACCCCGTCCACATGCCTTCTGTAGAGCAAGCAGAGGCTGAAGACTGAGTAACTGAGGTAGTCAGTAAGCTCCTTGGTGGCAAGGCACCAGGGGTGGATGAAATTCGCCCTAAGTACCTTAAGTCTCTGGATGCTGTGGGGCTGTCTTGGTTGACACGGCTTTGTAGCATCGCATGGAGATCGGGGACAGTACCTCTGGACTGGCAGACCGGGATGGTGGTTCCTCTTTTTAAGAAGGGGGAACGGAGGGTGTGCTCCAACTATAGGGGGATCACACTCCTCAGCCTCCCTGGGAAAGTCTATGCCAGAGTGCTGGAGAGGAGAATTAGGCCAATAGTCCAACCTTGGATGAGGAACAATGCGGCTTTCGTCCTGGCCATGGAACACTGGAGCAGCTCTATACACTTGCTAGGGTGCTGGAGGGTTCATGGGAGTTCTCCCATCCAGTGTTTTGTGGACTTGGAGAAGGCATTTGACCGTGTCCCTCATGGCGTCCTGTGGGAGGTGCTCTGGGAATACAGGATTCGGGACCCTCTGTTAAGGGCCGTCTGGTCTATGTACAATCGGAGTAATTCTTATGGGACATAATACAATTACAATGCTTAGGGTTAATATCACTGAATGAAAACTGAAAAAACAGTACGTCAGCAATGATATGTAATAATAAAGAGGAGTGCATCCAGCTGCAACATGTGCTTCCTATATTTAAAAAAAGTCATAATTTACATTTTTAACATTTTACATGTTTGTGATTCTTCAGAATTTCCATTAAGTGTATTCTTCCACTCAATTGGTTATATTATACAAAGTAGTCAACCACTACAGATGCCATAATTTACTGCACTCTCTACTAAAAATATTTGTACTAGATGTCACAACTTCGTTCTACAGTTCTTTAATTAATTTCAATTTCATCAGTCCAAGTCTTGATTTCTAGTGAAGTGTAGGACGCCCTCACTGTCACAATCTGCTGTAGCTGCCAGATAGGAATTAGAACATAAGTAGAAGGAAACATAAGCAGGAACCAGCATGTTTATCAGACAGGACAGTGAGCCAAGATAGGAAGCACACAATTAAACAAAGCCGAGCAGTAGGAGGATTTGGATCTAGCTAATTTAGCAGCTCTTTTTTTTTTTGGCAATTCATAAAGAAAACTGAAGGTCTGATTTAATTCAAGGTGACAGTTTGTAACTCATAATGTTAACATGCAATACCTGCCCATGTTACTCACATTCCAAATCTTGAGATGAAAGTGTGTTTACATATTAGTGATGCGTCCTGGTGCCATTCTGGCCAATTTGCTTTGCCTAAGAGTTTCTTGCTGAAGGACGGTGCTGTTACAGTTGGCACAGTTCTGTCCAAAGGAAGACTTCCACAAACTGGCCAATCAGAACTGAGATGACTGGAAGAAAGACATTTTAGTCTCATGCCAGAGGAGCTGTTACACAATGAGGGGTCAGGGCATATTTTTGCGTTTTTTTTAAACTTGCGTGTGACATACTCTGTTTCAGTGGATCTCCAGAATAAAATATGAACCTTAAAATAAGAATATGGCCACTTTTAATCAAAATCATTCTGACTTGATAGCAGCTGTGATCAAGATTTTAGATGACTAGCAGTTGCCTGTAGTCAGAGCTGCAGCGTCTTTTCACGTTAGTCAAATGGAAAAACATGAGCTGAGAATTTGCTGCTGTTTAACCAGAAAGCATTCCACAGCACCCGAGTTATTCAGCCGCCTCTAACCATGAGGTCTGTCATTGTTTGTCATCAAGTTGAAAATATGAAAAGAGACGGGATGTCTTAAAGGAGCACTGCAGCTATAATTTTTTAACAACATCATCCATAAGAAGAGACCCTAAATTTTGGCCTCTTAAGTCTCAAATAGCCAGTATTATATTAAATTAAATGGTTTGTTTTAAGACAAGTTTCTTCTGTGCCTGTGTTTACTCACCGTTGCATCATGTCACTTCCAACATGTCTTCCCCGTCATATCATGATGTCAGCCCATTAGCTCTGTGTTTCAGTACATCAATTCAGGTGCACCAAGCCAATACGTCTCTACTGCCTTTCACACAAACTGTGCCTGAGTAGTAGAATAAAAAGCTTTCCATTAAGCTTCCTATACAATTCCTCAGCAACATTTAGTTGTCCTCTCTTAGCATCTCTCTATGTACAGTATGTCTATATAAAGTCATGTTATGGAATAGGGAATATTTGCCCTGCATGAGAACTCGACCTAGTGCATGAACATAACCCCTGAATGCTTTGCAGTCAGTGGGAGATGAACTCAAGACTTCCTACACACACACACACACACACACACACACACACACTCCTCCATGTTATGATTACAGATGACATGTGGAGTAACACATCAAGTTTCCAGTTCTTCTCTGCAGATTTACTGCTGTCTTCAGGATTTCACATCCTTGCACATATACATGCAGATATACATGCACATACTCTAAATCTAAGACTGAACACTAAGAGGCTGAACACTAAAAGGCTGACAGGTAAATAACTGTATGTACAGGAAGAATCAGTTTGTTCTAAAAAAGCTTGTGGTCAGTTGGGGCATGGCTGAGAATAAAGATTAAACATAAAACTTTAAGAACAGCACTGTTTTCTACAAGGCAGATTGCCATTTTTGTTGTCAGTCCAATGAGGTACCTGTGATAATGTCTTACTCTGCAACTTCACTGTTGAAACAGAAACAGAAGCAGAAACATCACCAGTTGTCCACACATGCAGTTTCCAACAATACAGAGGATTATAAATAATATTTTGTGTGTCTTTGTGTTTCTTTTCCCATCTGAATAGCTGAATGAAGTAATTTGGCACCACCCACATGGACACTGTTGTATAAAAATACCAGTATACGATACAAAAGTAAGACACAGAGGTTGTTTTTCCTTTTGATAGCATTTGGGTCTGTAAGCCTGCTGATTTGCAGACTTCCACTCTCATGTTTTTGTTCTATTCTTTTACTCCAGCAAAGTGGTGAGAGAACATTCAAGCAGTCAAATGTTATCATAGGTCTATGTTGACTTAAGTTTTCCTGTGTGTAAAACAAAAGGTGGACACAAGGAGCCAGAAATCCAGTGTTTGTGTGCACCACTGCATGTAGAACATGGAAAGTGAGGGTAAATGCTGGGTTCTGTAAAGAGGCACAGGGGAGGCTGCTCTTGGTAATAAAAACACAATAAGGTAGAATTTCCGTGCAATCAGTCTGTCGAGATCAGCATGTTTGGAGCCATTAAAAAGGCAGTGCTACTGTCTTGTTTTTTAGACATTGAATAATGTAAAATTTTTGCAAAAAAAACTAATGTCTGGGATAATTCACAAATGTTAGAAAACACCAGGTTAAGTGTAAACTGACACAAAAACAGGCAGGTAAATGCAACTGAGGTTTGATTTTAAAAACAGCCTTACACTGAGGAAGAGCAAGGAATACTAAGCAGGCAGGAATGAGGCAAAAGAAAAAAAGAAAAAAGAAAATTGAACCCAGGTGTTTGAGGGACAGTCAGGTAATTAGAAACAGAGGGAAAGTGTAGGGACATCTGGTGGCAGAATGGCAAACAAGCAAGGAGCAAAAGAACAACAACAAAGAAGCTAAGAATCAATTAACATGACCATGACAGAAATCATGACTGATTCAACTATCATGTTAGGCCTTTGTTGTCATTCCAATTTTCACCAGAATACAGAACACTGACACTCTATCCCCTTACAAACTAACAGTAGCGAACAGTTGTTTACAGTAGCTACAACCAAAACAGAAAGCTTAAAGGCTTCTTTAATTGCTGCATAGAGACAAAGGGAAATGCATCAACAGTTTATAATTGTTATTTCATTTATATGAGTGACCCCGTTCAGATTATACATATTTACAGTTACTATGAAAATATTTATTATTGCAGCTTTAAAGAAAACTGTCACAAAAAACAGGCCAGTGTGTTACAGTGTTTCTACCAAAAACCCTGACAACTACCTTTCAGACAGTTTTACACTTAGCGACGACATGTATCTGTCATCACATGAGAGCACTCATAAGTTGCAGTGCGTAAAGTATTGCTGCATGTTGCACAGAACATTGGTTTCTCTGCTCCTTTCTGACACAATAGCAGGAAAGTCAATGTGCTAATAAATCCACATTGTGTTTGAATAAACCCCCCCCGTCCCCGACCAGTGTTTTTCAAGCCATAAACCATAACAGACAATATATTTGCAACATCTTGCTGTTATTTCCTGTTGGAAGGTGACGAAAGGAGGACTCTTACAGGAGTTTTGGTGTCTTTTCCACATTCTTCTGCACAGACTGAGAATAATGGCTTTATGTTCCGTTCAGCAGATTCCAGCAGTTAACTGTGCCATGAAAAGAGCTGCTTCAAGATTCCATGCAACAGACAACACAGTGAGCGTGTGGCATTTGTGCGATAGCACAACAACCACCATCTTTCACAGTTTTTTTAAATAAATATGCACTACTGTGCATTTTGATATGATAACAGTCCTTTATGTGTATGGATATAAATTGGCAAAATTTTGCCAAATACATTTTTTTAATAAATTGTAAAAATAAAAACTAAAAAAATAAATTACAAAATAAAAAATTAACAAATTAAACATAACATACATGAATTAAAATACAGCCTTAACAGCGTGTGCTCTGCTAGACACCACAAGGTCAACAACTTCATTAATTGATGTAGTTTATCAGATGGGCAGCTATGGTCCAGGTTGTAGAATGCAGTTATCCACCATATCACCCACATGTTAACATTTGTTAACACAGGCTAATTGATTATAATTAATGTGAGTTTTTTTGTCATGTTTCCAGATCAGATGAATTTGCTGTTCCACATCCACTTCCTGTCTGGTTCCACTCTAAACCGGTTCACTTTACAACCCTGATTAGTTAGATTGTTTTCTCTCTTTGCCCCTTTATAAGTCTGTCAAATTCATTCCCTTGCCAGATTGTCTGCTGTGGTCCTGCTTTGCGACTCTCCAGCCTTGTTATTTATGATCATCTGTTATTGAACCTGCTTCTGACATGAACTTGCCTCTTCCTCAGACCCCCCTAGTGTTCTCATTTTTATCTGCTCTGACCATAAAGACCTGTGCTTCTGGAAAAGGACTGGTTTTGGATTTGGGATTTAGTCTGATTTGGTTATTCTTTTCAAGAAATATGTCTGACTTTTTACCTCGTCTGATCAGCGCTCTTTCTCTGACTGCTTTGGCTCTGTGGATTGTGATTAGTAGTTTGTGGATATTCTGTGTTTGGATGACTGTGTGTGTTTAACTGTCTCTCCTCTTGAGATATGTGATAACCCAGACCACATGGAGGACATCAAGGAGGATGCTATTGTGTCTATGTCAGCCATCTTGTGATCAATTCATCTTGCACCTAAATTCACAACAGTATACATGTAACATTAAACCACAAAATGCATAATATGACCCCTTTAATATTCACTGGATTTGACACTGCTTTGAACAGGCAAATCATAATTCTCTTGAAGACTATTTTTCTGAAAACTAGGTCAGTAGCTGGTGAACATAGTAGTACATTTAACAGCAAAACAAGCAAATGAATGCCAACCTTCTGCTGAGGGTGGGAGGTGGAAAAGGGATGTTTGCTGTACCAGCTTTATGAGATGATAAGATATCAGTGTGTTCACAGCTTGATGTGCTGCTATTAAAAGGGTAAAAATAATAAAAAAGTAACACGGCTTAAAGCAACTCAAACATCAGGTTATTATCGGAGAAACATTGCATCCATTGCTATTTTGGCTTACCTTCTATTTGGGGGAATTTACCACATATTTTTCTACAAACCCTTGACTGATTACAAAATCTTCAGTAAATTTAGTTGCAATTATCATATGATTTGGGTTAATGTTTCAAAAGGTGATGAAACCAAAGATGACAGAGTTGTAATATACTTTACTTACTTAATCTGAATAATCTCAAACAGGAAGTGGGGCCTGCAGTGGATCCACTTCCTGTGTTCCTCAACAGAGGAGATCCTTTACACTGTGAATATTTCTGATGGTGAAACACAATATCCTCGCAATTAAGTTTTTCAGAGGGCAGCAAAGTTCAGAGAGGGAAAGAAGGAAGCATCCATGCCAGAATTTCAAAACCATGTCAAAATTTTGAAGGATGGCCAAATATTTGAAGAGTTGGTAGACATCACATGTCTCCATCGAGTTGTCTGAGTCACAAGATTACATCATGTTTTAGCTGCTTGCTTTTACCTTTTTAATCCTTAACAGGGATAAAACTACATTTGGTAACTCCTATCACTAAAAGGGCCCACTGTTCAAACAGTAAAGCTATAATGTATAAATGTTAGAAACTAGTGATTTTGAATTAAATTTAAAATATGTTCAGAACTGTTCTGGATTGCTTTTAGTGTAATAAGTTATTACAGACATGTTTCAGTGTTTCATATTTTTATGATTAAAAGAAATCATCTAGTAATATCCTCCAATACTGGTGTAAGGCTGAAATTTAGAATCGCCCACTATTTAAATAAATGCCCTGTAAATTGTTAAACCATTTTTCCTTAAAGCATTCCCCCCATATTTCCAAATAGGTATGATATTGAGTATTTTTTTATATATGTGAAATTTCTGAAATATCAATATGGGGACACTTTTCTCTTTAGCATATAAAAATCTCTTATGTCACAATAGTACAAATCATAAACCACTCATTTCTTCCTAATGAAATAATTTCCTGAGACTTTGATATTGAAGGTAAAACATGCAGATAGTGATTTGATGACAATGGTCTCCCAGAATTTCTGTTGCAGATATGAATTGGTTTACAATTAATTGGTCTACTTACATTTTAAAATGATGATTTAAAATGTACTTTATTTTCAGTTTTATCTCCAGGCTTTTG
>OMLM01004286.1:44450-82341 GCA_900302695.1 Helostoma temminkii | reverse complement strand
TTTTTTATTAAAAGAAATAAATGATGATTAAACTACTGTTAATTCAACTACTAATAGTTAATAGTTGATATGTCTTCAAGGCCAATGAGTTTTGTCTGGTATAAAGTGACAATCCCTAGTTAAACTTTATAATACTGAATGATGACAGGAGAAAAGAAGGTGACATAACATAAAAGGAGATGTTCAGTGTGGATGGGTCAACACAGGATTGGGAAACAGTTAGTTACTTCTTTTTTCCTAAACCAACCACTTTATTTAAAAACTGTGTTTATTATTGTAACCATAACAATAAAGGTCTGCTTGTAATTTTGCGGCTCATTGTTTCTGTCTCTTTTCAGTCCTTCCCTGCAGTAGCCCACCATTACCATCTCTTCTACCACCTGCCTCTCATTTTTTCATTATGACCTACTCAGTATACCAAGCAGTTTCTTTCTATATTTTGACAAATTGTCTTATGCTAGGATTCTCGTGCTTTATTTTGGTCGCTTTTTGATATGTTTTATTAATCCTGAAAAACTGGTGGCAGTGAAAAGTGATCCACACAACGAGTTGATGAATTCTGAAGAGCACGATGACCCTGCTGGTACCGTTACCGCATTCCACTGAAACAAGTGTTACTGGTAGAGCGTTTCTATATTGATATAAATATAAGTGACCGTGCCTGGAAGTGGTATTGTTCTGGGAGTACCTGCAGGAAATCCACCCAACCTGGAAAAAGAGGGGCTATGAGGTAATAGATGATGAAAAACTTTAACCATTTTTAGAATTTGGTCTAAACCTTCGCTGATCGTAATACATGCACTGTGATTATTCGCTTAAAACCAAGTCTCGTTTTACAACCAGTTTCTCATTTTGTACACATTTGGTTTCACTATGTAGGTGTGTTTTTATGATGACTTACTCTACTCTGGAAGGAATGTGTGGCACAGGAGAGGTTATCTGGGTGGTGACGTGTGTGTGTGTGTACTGGTGCAACCCACGACATAGCACCAGATAGTCAGGGTGTGGGTGGCACAGGATCAGGAATAAATGACAGAGTTGTATGGGTGCACGTGGACAAATGTGTGCATGTAGGGCAGGCTTAGTCTACTGTTAACATGTCTTAACTAACCACAAGAAGATGCAGAACAACTCCACAATGAGTCACACAATGGCTACAAAGAGACCAGAAAGTTAATCAAATAACCGTGCGGAGATGTAAACGACTAGAAAAAATGTACATAAATGAATACAAGTAGATGCAAAGCAATTGCAAAAAAGATACACACAAAAAGACTACAATAAGATGCGCACAGGGAAATAAACTGCATCCTTTGTAGCTGTTTTCCAGCCTCTTCAGTTTGGCTGTCCGGCTCCTAGGGTGGGGACCTGTAGTGACTATGATTGTATCTATGTGTGTAAGGACATGGTGAGTTAACCTCAGTGCTCCTTCCTTTCATCCTTGTCTAGGACATGGAAACACCACCCTTTTCCTCCTCGGCTGCTGATAACTCTCTCATACTCTCTGTAGTCCTTAGTGTTGTCGACAACTGATAGTCAAACCTCACTTTCAGTTGAAGATTAGGAAACTAGTAACCATGCAGGGTCAGTGGTCAGGTAGATTTGCACAGGCAGCTTTTTAGCATAGAAGTGTTTCATCAGGTCCAACAGCAGGTCAGGAAGAAAAAGAGTTTTCTCATGGGAGCAGTACAATTACTGGCAAATAAGGCGGCATATTAAGAATTATAGTGTATTAAGAAATATTGCTTCCTGCTGCCAAAACGTACAAAATACAATCTGGGTTAATTAAACTGAAAAGCTGAAAATGATTTGGTAGCTTGAGTTGTATTCTTCTATTGTAGCGCTAAAATCATCAGAGCAGTAGATCTGATGTTTCTTATCATCAAACAGTCCACTTCTCTCCTAATTTTAAAGGGCTAGTTGGTAAAACTGCCATAACTGACAAGGCGTTAGCTAACTCACTAACTCCTCTATATGTTTTCTTTGCAACAGGCTTGCTAACATTCATACATATGTTAGCAAACATGTTAACTCTTTGTAGATAATGTTTCAAAGAGGAAAACAAGTGTACAGTTTATTCAAATAACTGTCTGCAAACCTTTTGGAGCAAGAGGTAAAATGAATATGAACACTATTGGTTAAATGTTCAGTCACTGATGTTCTCAAGGTAAAATCAGGCATGTAAAATCAGATTAGACATGAAAGTGAACAATTATTAAAATTGAAACATTAAAACGTGCAATAAAATCATAACAAACGTATAAAAACATGCAATAAAATACTAAAATTCACATAAATAATGACCTTCTCTTACATCATAAAATCTCTAAGCTGGAAAAGAATTCTGTTGTGAAGTGTTGTTTTCCATTATTGTTCCACATCAGCCATGTCCTGCAACTTTAAGAACATACCTTTTTAACCACAATATTTTTACTACAGCTAACCATGTCGTTTTTGTGTCTAAACCTAACCAAGCTATTTTTTCCTGCCTCAACATCAAACTATGATCTTTAATAGCCATAATTAGTTGTTTATGACAGTTTCCATGATGGAGAAGGTCTGGTATGCCAGAGAGCACCCATCAAACATTAGTTCAAATCAGTCTAAGTGTAAGAAAACATTATGTGAAACAGCTGTTTGACATTGTTGTCATAAAGCCAGAAAATCCAAAATTGGTTAAAATGTGGTTATTAAGTAAAAATCCAGCTTCCACAAAAATAGCAAAACACAACGATTTATTTTTACTGTATAAAACTGCTATTCAACTGCATTCGTCATGATTCTTTCTTATCTCAAAAATAAGAGAGTTTTACGTGTTGCTAGTGGCACTAACAGAGAACATTAAAAAGTGAGTGGCTCACATGATTTCACTGTGAAAACAGTGACAGTGGTGATTGGAAAGTCGTCTGGCACATTATCATCGCCCCCTCGGGCAAACCTAATGTGGACACTGATGATAAATGCCACAGAAAATATTGACTTCTTGGATGTTGGCGCCTGACTCACTATTATGTTATTACACTGTGTTACTGTACTGGAGAGAATCCACGACTTAGACTTGGTCACATCTCCTCCACACCACCACATCCCTTTCATTAAAGGAAGTAAGCGTGCACTGAAATAGCATTGAGCCCAGCACTTCCAGTGATTTGTGGCTATTATGACGATTAATAAACATCAGTCATCGTTGCTCAGGTTTCTGAATGGTTAGTTGATTAAACCTATTTGCATCATAAACTCTTATGACTCTATGTTCTACTACACTGAGGCATATCTCCTGCTTCATCTACTGAGTCACTCTGTGTCACTTGGCAATCACATACCTTCAGACCCAGTCTCCACCTAGAAACTAAGCAGCTTGGTGAGTGACAGTGCACATAAACAGGGTTGTGTAGTGGGTTGTGCCGTCACGTTTTGTGGCTATAGGAACCATGTCCAGCCCACTTGTTCCTACATCCTCTCCAGTCCAGTCAGTCCACCTCTCCCTGAGGAAAGTGGAAGGCAGCTTCCTCCTTCACTTCCAGACTTCCGAACCCGAAGGAAGATGTTGAATGGTTTAATAAATGATGACTGATTTACTGACCATAACTCGGACAATTGTGTTTCTACCTTTAGTTATTATCATACCACAGGGAATTTGAGCTGCCTTCCAGGACAGTGAGTCAACAAGTCTCCTGGAAGAACTCTGATCCTGTTTCTATTAATATTTACTGAACTTATTAAACGACAGTATTAAACTTTGCTTTGTTCGCACCAAATAAGGCAACATAAGTTCAAATACTGATTTATATGAGTACTGTACTTTAGTGCATTATTTTAATTTTACTCTGTTACAATTCTGATTTACAGCTTGAGGTATTTGTTATTTTGCAGATACAGATTTTTAATGCAAAATATAATAAACTAATCAATGCTGTATTATTATCCACCTAATAAAGTGCTTGAGATTAGCTCAGTCTTTTATTAGTATTTCCTCATACAGAGTACTTTAGTTATTGTACTTAGAGCATGTACTGCACTGACTTCCTGTGCAGGAGTTTCCATTGTGTTGGAGTATTTCTAAACTATGGTAATAATACTTTTAGATGACTTTTTGGTTATTGGCTAAATGGAAATGCAGAAATCAGCTTTTTGAAGTGGTTCCCTCCTTTAGTCTGTATGTGAATTAAACCCAACAAGACCTGAACATTTTACATTTAAGCAAAAATATGTTTTTATGATGCAGTTGAGCATGGTGTTAATGATGGTGCTGTTTGGTCTTTGGTCTTGGTCTTGTTTTTTCAGCTTTTGGGTTAAAAACTAATCACTAACTAAAGCTAACGTTTACATCCTACATTAAGTTTTAACAAGAATCAAACATGTTGAATGCAACTGTGGCAGCAGCACAATGAACTTAAAGATGCTAAAAAGAAAGTAGAACTAAAAAATACATTGATACATTTCTGCAGTTTTGTCACTCTGAGCAACCACTCACAAAATGAATGTGTTCATATTAGAGCAAATGAAACCGCATGAAAGTTTTTAGCCTTTAACACCAAGTAGTCAACTGAAACATTTCCCTGGTCATATATCAAGCAATGTTTAGTTAATTTGTGCACAAGCTGTCATGCAGCACTTTTTACTGCATATTTCATGTTCATTTAATATCTGACCTTACAAGCACACTGAGCTTCCCGCTCACAAACAGCAACTAAAAGATAAATAAGGGTCAAGACATAAATTATCACTGATGGTTCTAAAAAAAAAGAAATAAGTAAGTAAGTATGTGACAATAAATGAGTAACTTAAAAAACTGATACATTTAATAAAGTGTTAATTGTGTCATTAAAACGCAGTATACACAATATATAGGATATACACATATACACAGGCTAATAGAAATATTCCAGCTGTATAGGACTTGATGGTCTCTCACGGGAAAGAAGGGATTTAGTTAATCCCTCCTCTTATTAAAAGTTCGTGCGTGCGTGTGTGTGTGTGTGTGTGTGATAAGCGAGATTTTTTTTTAAATTTTTTTTTATTTTATTTTGATAGCAGGGAAGTTAACCAATCAGACCGGGGCACAATCCAGAAGCCAAGATCGGACTTCCTTCCTCAGCAGTCCCAAAAAAACAAAAAACAAAATCCACATTGTGGAGCTGTTATAAACCAGGACTATGTCCGTTTTCACTCTCATTAGCGGCTTTGGATCATCGAAGTCAGACGTTTAAGCCGTCAGCAGCTCATCTAACATCGACACTATGACCGTCGCTACACACGCTCTGATTGTCGCTGTGATTTTCCTGTGCGGACTGGAGGAAACGGTGCTGTCGCACCGCGGACGCTGCGCCGGGAATCAGTGTTTTGCGCTTTTCCTCGAAGCCGACAACTTTTCAGGAGCAAAGAAAAGCTGCGAAAACTCGGGCGGGCGGCTATTTGAGTTCATCTTGGAAGAAGTGGACAGAACATTAGAGAGTGTATTAAACGGGACCAGCGGTAGTTTCTGGCTGAGCCGCGCCAACAGCACAGATTCCCGACTCTGCTCGTCCATCTCCGCGACGATGGGGGGAAACATCACGCTTGTGTGGACGCAGTGTCCTGGAAAACTGGACGGCTTTTTGTGCCAGTATACAGTTGACTCCTCTTGCAGCAGCTTGCACATAGGCGGGGGGGAAAGGTTAAGATATGTCGTGTATTCGGGGTTTGAGGTGGAGGATTGGGAGATGTTTCCAACAGGAACCGTCGCCTTAGCGGAAAAGCCTGGCGGCGCAAATCCGGTCTCGAAGCATGTGTGTGTCTTCGGGAATTGGCTGCAGGCTCCCTGGAAGTGTGAAGTGATGAACGGCGGCTGTGAGCACAGCTGCAGTGATACAACAAACACCTGCATGTGTCCCGCAGGGCAAACTCTCCACTCCAACAGCTTCAACTGCACCAAGGACCCGTGCGCACAGTGCGCGCAAGAGTGCGAGCAGGAGGGAGACTCCTACACGTGCAAGTGCCGCACAGGCTACAGGCTGGCGCAGGACAGGAAGAGCTGTGAGGATGTGGATGAGTGTAAAGAGAAGAACCCGCCGTGCACAGGTCAGGACGAAGTGTGTGAGAACACACAGGGAGGGTTCACGTGCACGTGCAAGGATGACTTCATTTATGAGGATGGTGTGTGTGTGAACGTCTCAATCTGTGAAAAGTGTGAACACATGTTGTGTGAGAAATCCAATAGGGTTTATGAGTGTAAATGTCGGAAGGGGTTCAGGGTGTCGCCCACAGATCCCACCATGTGTGAGGAACACTGTGCCGAGAGAGACTGTCCGGCCAGATGCATCAAAGACCCTGAGGTGAAGCAGGACATGCAACAGTGCTTCTGCCCTGAGGGCTACATTCGAGACACAAGGGACAATAAAACGTTTTGCACTGATATAGATGAATGTGAGAATAAGGAACAGTGTGATCACAAGTGTGTGAACACATTTGGTGGCTATAAGTGCCTGTGTGATGAGGGGCACGAGCTGTACGACGACTACATGTGTGTGTCGACTGAGCCAGACAGGGAGGACAACGGATCCGGCTCAGGTCCTTCAAACACACCACCGGTCAGCGCTCACCCAGCCGCCGTCCCCTACTACATCAAGACCGGCAGCGTCATGGGCATCACCTTGTTCGCGGTGCTCTGTGCAGCCCTGCTGTATTTCTTATGCCGAAACATTTCTAAACGCTGCGGCAGGTTTGAGCTCTATTCGCTCAAAAGTGGAGACATAGACATATTCTACCTGCAGCAGGTGACCACAGATACGTACAAGAGGTTGTCCTTCGACAAACCGTTCAAAAACGACTCTCAAAGAGTTTAACCGCATCACTGAAGACATTCAACCGTCCTCTCATGTCTCACTGTTCTCATCAGATATGTGGCTTCTTCACAGAGTTATCCAGAGGCAGTGTGAAGAAAAATCCTTTTCTGAATGTGTAATCGATTTTTATATAAATTAGTTTATTTGCCTCCTAATCCTCCTTTTTTTATTAAGATAAAACAAATATTATATTTCTTTTTCTGAGTCTATTTCTGAGTCAACTCTTGGCATAATACATAAAATGTAAGGTAATAGCTATGGTACTAGAAGATTACTCAAAAGTGTTACAAATCCTGCCATGTAAAATAGATGAGTGACGAGATTGTCTCCTAAAAAAATGGTATCATTTGATGTTGTTACACTACAAACACACTGGATGTTTTTTTTAATGTGAGGAAATCAAAACGTGCTCTGGTCTTTGCTCCACGTGTTTATTCTGCATAGTGTAATGTTACATACTGTTCCACACTCTAGTTGTGAACTACTGTAGATTTGAAGCTGTTTGTGTGCATCAGTTGCTATAGGAACCATATCTAATGACTTATGACTTCACACTAAACATTCACACGCTGCCCTGTGAACTGAAGTATCATATTAAACCAAGCTGCAGAGCAAACCGACAGTTCAGCTTAAACACAGATAGTGATTTCAAATTTATATTTGTGGAGAAAAGGACTGTTATTCTTGATGGCATGATTCATAAACTCAGTTTAGTGCAACAGTTTATGGGTCGGAAAAACATTAAATATGACAAATGAACTGTCAGAAGTGAATCACACATAAGAAGAAGTGTAAAAAAAGCCTCTGATCATTGAAATGCGTCATCTTCGCAGCTGATGCTGAGGTGGGGCAGTGTTACTGACTCTGTGTTGCAAGTTGAATGTTATTAACTTTACTGTATAAAAGACACATGAATGTGAAAATGTGCTGCTATAGTTTACTCTTAGGAAAACACATGTGCACCTCCTTCTAATGTTTCCAGCCACTCACTGCATGTATGATAAGCTCACTGCACATCACACGCTGCAGTGTTTTGTTTTTAACGTGTCACTTTTAAATGACGGTGTAAATGAAAAGAATAAAAGTTGGAGCTGAAGGTTAGATTCTTCTTTTTCCTGCTTCTTGTTGTGTCTACATGTCACACAAGTTGTTTTCTGCTCTTCCTCACCAGGTTTCTTTTAGCTTTTCACTGAAACTGTAGCTGCATTTACAACAGAGTAATTATAGGAAAGCAGGTGTGAGGAGAGGAAACTGGGCAGAGACTAACCTTACACTAGAAATGTACCATTCATCTTTTTTAAAGCAAAATATATGTTTTGATACTGTTGATTTTTTTTTTTACTTGAGGAAACAGTAGCTCTGCACGGTGAAAGAGATTTAGTTGGTTCTACATATGGTTGTATATGAACTAAACTATAGATTTTGTCATCAAAGAATTTGCAAGTAGAAGTTCATGCAACCACAAATGTGAAGACATTAAATATTTGCTCTTGTGTTGGTTCAGGAAAATGAAATATGTTTAATATGATATAGTAATAGGGGACATGGCTAAGAACCCAGAGGATTAACCAATGTTGATAGGGAGAAGAAGAAGAGAGGGGCTTGAGTCCCCACAGTGCCACTTCCTGCATGTGCCTGAAACTGGAGAGGCAGAACACTTAAACAGGTTTATAAAACTATAAGGACACAGGTTCAAACTTAAGACCCTCTGGCCTTGTTTCCATCTTTCCCCTTGTACAGTACATTACATTTATAGAACTGGCTGCAGGGCCAATCTTCACAGACTTTTACTGTCTTATTTTTCTTAAACTAATTGAAAATCTTTGTCAGCACACAATGATTACTGCGTTAACTCCTTCCATATATCTCCTTGTTTTGAGATAAAGTTGTGCAGAAGTGTCATAATATGTTTGACCAATTTTCAGAAGAAGTGGACTTGAGGACGGACCACAGCGACTTGTTTCGACTGTCAGATTGTGTGTAGCGGAGCTGGGTGGGACTACTGCTTAAAAAAGGAGGGGCAGTGGGTAGTTGTGACCCCTTGCGTGCTAGCGTTTTTGGTGCGTATGTGCGTAAAAATCGTGCGTAATTGGGAATGTGGTCCGCCTTGCAGAGGAGAAAGTCTGCCACAGAGAACGGGCGCAGCAGGCTGATTAAGAGCGACTTCCTTCCTCCGGCTGGACAATAAGATGGAGTATGGGGGATACAAATGTGAGCTAAACCGTTTCTCAAACAAACAAGTCTACAAACTGCTGGAACGCACAAGAACATAAACGGACACAACCAAGTTCAAGAATGAGGAAAGTTGTGAGGCTGTTTGTCGTGGTGTTGGTTTCCATGATGGGAAGAAGCGGCGGGATGACGCCGATTAGCGGATACTGCATTAACAGCCACTGTTTTACAGTGTTTCAAGATGCCATAGATTTCGCAGCCGCCCAGAGTCAATGTATGAAACAAGACGGTCACTTAATGACACTGCGCTCCTCGGTGTCGCATGATATTCTTGCTCTATTAATAGCAAACCTTACCGGGTCGTTCTGGGTCGGTTTACATTTGCCGAGCGGCTGTCCGGATGCTGGCGCTGAGCTGAAGGGGTTCCAGTGGGTGACCGGAGACAACAAGAGTGACTTCTCCAACTGGGCGCCGAGTTTTGACATCAGCTGCTCTTCTCGTCGCTGCGTCTCTGTTTCCAAGACGAGCGACTTTAAATGGACCCAGGAAGCATGCGACGAGCTTGCGACCGGGTTTCTGTGCGAGAACAGCTTCAGTGAGGTCTGCAGTGGTCTCCCTGGAGCTGTTGAGGGAGAATCTGTCACCTACATGACCCCGCTGGGGTTTGGGGGCGAGGATTTGCTGTCTTTGCCGCTTGGAAGCGTCGCAGTCCGGGTGCCTTCAGGGAGTAAATATGTCTGCGACTCGGGACAGTGGCTGCCTGGACCCTGGAGCTGCGAGATACATAAGGGTGGATGCGAGTACAAATGTGCAGTGAACTCCAAACAAGTCCCGTCCTGCTCCTGTCCGCCGGGACAAACCGTAAACGCTGGAAACAACGTCACATGCGAAGCGGCCGCAGACGACCCGTGCGTGGCTCTGCGCTGCGCGTACGCCTGTCAACATGACGCTGAATCCTACGTGTGCGTGTGTGACCGCGGCTTGATACTGGCGGAGGACGGCAGGTCGTGTCTGGACCTTGACGAGTGCGCGGACAAGCGGCAGTGTCCGGGACAGAACTACAAGTGCGTCAACACTTTCGGCGGCTTCCGCTGCGACTGCAAGGATGGATACGAGATGGATGGAGGACGGTGCGTCGACGAGGACGAGTGCGCGTCCGCACCGTGTGAGCACGACTGCGTCAACACTCCCGGTAGCTACAAATGCACGTGCTCTCACGGATACATAGTGGACCCGGAGTCACCGAATAACTGTGTGCTGCACTGCTGGACGGAGGAATGCCCCGCGGAGTGCGACCCCAACGATGACTCCCAGTGCAACTGCCCCCGGGGCTACATAGCAGAGGAGAGAGACGACGGTACGTTTTGCTTGGACATTGATGAGTGTTTGTTCGGTTACTGCGATCAAAGCTGTGAAAACACATTCGGCAGCTACATGTGCGCATGCTCTCCAGGATTCACACTGATAAACCAGTTCAAGTGCGTAAAATCCGAGGATCATAAAGGCTCCGAAGCGGCCACAGCTCCAAACACCCCCACAACACCGTGTCTAACGCACCCAGCCCCAACAAAGAGGCCGTCGTCTGTGTCGGTGTTGGGTCTGGTTGGGATTTTATTTTGTGCCGTCTTTCTCGTTGTGCTGGGGGTTTGTTTGGTTTATCACTTCTTTAACAGCGAGAACGTGAAGAGCGCTGGTGCGGTCAAAGCCCATGAGAGCGAGGCTCTCGGTCTGTAGCGAGCGGCGAGTGAAAAGTGAGATACAGAAAGAGAACGAGATGGAACTCGACTTGTGAATGTACAGAGAGAAGGTGTTGGACTGGTGGTGAAGGCTGAATGTGAGAATAAGAGCAACATATTATTACACAGTAACTACTGTTTTTACACATCTGGAATAACTGGTTTCATTTGCATTTTAACTTACATACAACAGGTACAATGTAATAGACACGACAAAGAACTTTACATGTTTGTGCTGGAATGTTATTAAATTATATTCACGTGAAGGCATGAAGTCTGTTTTCTTTTTTCCTGCTTCACTTTCTGTCTCTGCCTGAGAAGCGACGCCTGCTCCACCGTGTGGAGGAAACGCAGCAGCTACATGTTACATTAGTGCAGGATCTAGAAGACACAAGCACAAGATGGAGAAGTCAACAACAGGCTGAGTAGGGTGAAATATAATAACATTATAACTCCTTGTATTTCATTCGTGATTTTCCATATTCTTTCATATACTGGAAATGTCCCAGCAAAGCACCAGTACACACAGGTGGTAAGCAATTAAGTGCATTTACTCAAGCACTTTAAGGAAGTACAATTTTGAGGTACTTGAAAAATAAGAGTATTTCCATTTGATCCTACTTTTACTGCACTAACAGACAGAAACCAAACTTTATTTAACTTGTCAGCAGGTCACATAAGATTAAATCATGTTAAACTAACATAATCTCAGCTGAAAGCAAATATTTTGAGTTCAACTAACATGATTCAATCTTTTGTGATCGGTCGATGAGATACATTTAAATAAGTCACTGCTATAAACTCCACTATGTTTATTCTTTTGTACTTCAAGTACATTTTAGAGCATGTACTTTCACCTGAGTATGGAGTTTGTGTGCTTCTGCCACATCTAACAGTGTAACAGTAATGCAAGTACTGCGTAATAAGTTGCATGTATTTTAAGTTTGCATATTTTGAATGCATGTTAACAGCAAAATGAACTTAATGTGACAAAGGAATCTGTTTATTCTGCAGTAAAACACCTGCTGTGACTGGTAGTATAAGTGGTAGTACTGCGTTGTTACTGAGGCATTACTTACTTCTTAAAAACTGCAGTTTAATCAAGTTTTCCAAACTGTCAGCAGATCTGGGCAGTACTGATGTAAAAATGTATTTAAATGTACTTTTTGCTGCTGGTAGCAGCACCTCTAGTAACAGTGGCAGTAACTGTAGCTGTTTGTACCTTTACTACTACTGTTATAGTCAGTGACAGTGACACGCACTGACTCCATACACAGGTAAAAGTACAAGTGATAAACTGGAGTACTAAGTACATGCTCTAAAATGTACAAAACTACAGGTACTCCATTAAAAAAAAGGGATTTTTTGATCATATTGGATTTGATGCTGTTTCTAGTATTAATGTACAAGTTTATTCCAGATTTTTACAATAAACTTTCAAGGATAAAATTATGGCAAATACATTTTTTTAGCACTTACTTAAAAAAAAAAGAGAAAAATATTTGTGTTACTATAGCAACTGAGTGTGAAACAAATCAGCAGCTGGTAAAGAAGAAGCTGATATTAACCAGTTTATGCTGTCAGTACATAAATGTTTGATACAATAAATACATTTTGTTGCAAGTACTGCTTTTACTTAATGACAACAAGCGCAGCAGCTTCATGTGTATTTCTTAGTAAAAATAGTAACATCTGGAAAACTAGAGGAAACAGCGTTTCCTCCACTGACAGTAGTAGTAGTAGTAGTAGTAGTAGTAGTAGTAGTAGTAGCAGTAGTAGTAGCAATAGTTCTTACAGGCAGTAAGTAAGTAAGTAATCAGCTGCTGTAGTAGTAGTCAACATTGTATTGAAGTTAATATTACAGCTGTCACTACTTATTGTAGAAGGCTAATAGTAGTAACAGTATTAGCAGGAGTGTAAGCAGTATATAATATAATAGTAGTACTAGCAGAAATAGTATAATAGAATAGTAATAGTATTATTTTAATTGTATTCTTTATATACAGCTCAATAGTATTAGTTGTAGTAGAAGTACAACAGTGAAAGTATCAGTACCACTGGCAGCTCAGTGTGACGTCACGAGGTTAACATGAGGGCACATGTTGCAGAGGAGGAAGAACATTAGGACATTCCCGGGTTCCGTCAGAGCCTAGAACATACAACATGTTCCACCTTGGAGTCACTTCCTCAGTCGCAGTCAGACAAGCGGACACAGCGTAGTGAGTTTGTGGATCTGCGGTGAGGAGGTGTTTTAACTGCAACTGTGTACGAGAGAAGCAGGTAAGACTTGGAGTTTTATTGTCATTTCAAAACACCACAAGCAGAATAAAATGCGGTCGTGAAGTTAGAACCTACGTGTAAAAGTCGTTTAATAAAAGGTTGTTGTTGAACCTGCTGAGCGTCGGTTAACACATGAAGGCTGTTAGGAACGTTTCTACTAATAAAAGCCGCGAAAGCGTTTGTCATATTTCAACTTTATCGTTTAGCATTTTAGATTTTTTTGAAACCGCCGCACATGAACCGTGATGAAACGGTCAGTTGGGTAAGAAAAGTTAAGTCTTGTCCAAATTAGGAAGTTAGTGAACAGCAGAGACGAGGAGACAGACACATGTGGACAGTAAACAGTGGACAAAAACAAGCGGTCATCTTTCTTTTTAAACACACACACACAGTGGACACAGTCAAAAAGTGAATACATTTATTAAATGAAATGAATATTCCATTACTAATTAATTACATGCTCTGTGATTATTAATCCAAAGTATCAGGTGCTGAACATAAGTGTTCCATATGGGTATTTTTAATACAACAATAAAACATTTTACAACAATTTTTTTTAAATAAACCCACTATAGCCATAACACTTTAAATGACACAGTTATTAATAAATATTAATATTTTGAATGTGTTATTTTCTGTGATTAATTCATTAAAATGAACTTCCTCCTACAAACACTAATATAATATAATAGCATGTAGCACGGCAGGTAGCAGTGTATGTTACAATCACCATACATGTAGTATGACTCAGTCAAGTCAAGCTGTGATTGTTGTGTAGTGAACAGTGTCAGGCTGAACTATGAACCTGCCAAAGCAAACGGTCTGACACCGTTTCCCTCTTGTTCCTTTAAAGCTTGCTAAACACTCACATACCCGTCTGTCATCACTAACATTGCACTGCTGAGCCGAAGCCAAACTGCTGCATATTTGAACCTACTACTGTTTGTCTTTCTTTGTGGACAGCATGTGGAACCCAGCCTATCTCTTGGTTTTCATTGGTTTCAAAGTACAGGTATGTGCATAACATCAAGCTCTAAACTCATCTGGTGTGTTTTGTGTTTTGTTTTAGTTTTTTTTTCAACACTGCATCTGAATATGAGATATTTTCAGATATATGCATATTCGAGTTTAAAATACATATAATCACTGTCTTGCAGAGAGTCAGATGAGAAGATCAACAGCACTGCAGTTAATAACAACTAAATCCTCTTAGCATAAAGACTCACAAGGGGAAAAACAAGCCTGTTGGCCATCTGATAATACAGAGAACAAAGACGCATATAGAATAGAACTTTTGTTTTTAGTTTTTTCATGCATATATTATTTTCCTCAAAATTAAGGAACAACGTCTTCAAGTCAGAAGGACACCTTAGGCAGTTTCCATTTTGTGTGGACTTAAATGCTTAAACTGGTGTTTTTATGCTCAACCGGTCTAATGAGTGCTCCATATCTAAAACATAGATGTGAGACTGGGATCTGCACTTTCTAAGTGACAGCTAGAAATTAAACAAGGATATTTCCCAAGTCATTTACAGTTAACTCAGTTGTAACTTTTCTACCTGCAGGTATCCACATGCAACCCACAATGCATTTTGTATGTTGGCCTTGTAGCTGATTGTGCCTCTAAGAACCACTTCTGGGTTCCTGCTCTGCCTCCTAACATCACCCACCTCTTCCTGGACAGAAACTACATCAGTGAGATCAACAGCACCTCACTCAGAGCCTATGACCAGCTGCAGGAATTAGATCTTGGATGGCAGGGGGTGCAGCTCATCATAAGGAACAACGCTTTCCTCAGACAGAGGAAGCTAACGCGATTGGTTCTTTCCCAGCATGAAGTTGGTCTACGACTGGAGCTAAGGGCATTCGCAGGGCTGTTCAATTTAAAACACCTCATATTGGATAGTTCCAATTTGACAGACTCCATATTGTCAGAAAAGTATCTGGAGCCACTGCTGTCCTTAGAAACGCTTAACCTCGAGTATAACAAAATAGTGAGGCTACGACCTGGATTATTCTTTTCAAAACTCAGGAAGTTCACAAAGCTGAAACTCAAACTGAATAAGATTGAAAGATTATGCGAGGGCGATCTCGTAGGCTTCGAGGGGAAAAGCTTCACACTCCTGGACTTACACTCCAACCAGTTATCAAAAATGTTTGAAAAAGATTCTGAAAGTTGTGGGAACCCTTTCAGAGGGATAGCGTTTAATATTCTCAATGTATCCAGCAATGGGTTCAGCATGAAAGAGACAAGAGAGTTTTTCAAAACAATAGAGGGAACTCAGATTTCTCACCTCGTGTTCTCTCAAGGCATGGGTAAAGGCTTTTCACATAACAACTTTCCTGATCCGGAAAAAAGCACATTCGAAGGCCTCATGAATAGTTCAGTTAAAACGTTAGATCTGTCTGGCAACAGAATATTTGCTTTGCAGAAGGATGTTTTTAGTCCACTAAGGGAGGCAACAACCATAGACATTTGTAAGAATAAAGTCAATCAGATTAATAAAGATGCATTCAATGGTCTTCAAGGTCATTTGGAACTACTCAACCTGTCATTCAACCTCCTGGGAGAAATCCATTCTTACACATTCACCAACCTCGCAGAACTTAAAGTTTTGGATTTGTCTTACAACCACATTGGCATTTTGGGATACCAAGCCTTCAGTGGACTATCCAATTTACAACAATTATATCTGACGGGAAACTCATTACGAAATCTGGGGTTTCCTGTTTCATTACCAAAGTTAGAGCATCTCTTTTTGCGTGACAATAACTTGGATTCAGTAAGTGTTATCAGTGAATTTGGTAAGAGCAGCACGTTTGTGGACCTCGAAGACAACAGATTGACGAACCTGGAGGATGTTTATAAAATAGTGACAGATTTTAAACGCCTCAAAATTTTATTCTACGGTGGCAACTTCATCAGGTGGTGCGAGCCAATACCAGTACCTTATAATAACAGTTTGAAAGTGCTGGACCTTCATGCCAGTTCCTTACAGACGCTTTGGGCACAAGGAAAATGCCTCAACCTGTTTGATGATTTCAGGGATCTTCTATGGCTAAATATAAGTTGGAACTCAATCACAACTCTTCCACACGGGATCTTCAGAGGTCTCAGCTCAGTTATAGTCATTGATCTCTCATTTAATGCCTTGACCTATCTGCAGCCAGATGTCCTTCCGGTCAGCCTGATAAATTTAGACATCTCGAACAACTTCCTAGCCTCCCCGGATCCTACAAGCTTTTCGTCTCTTGTTTATCTCAACCTTGCAGAAAATCGGTTTTATTGCGATTGCAATCTGGAGAGCTTCCTGATCTGGCTGAATAAGACCAATGTGACCATCCTAAATCCAATAGATCAGTTTAAATGTCAGTTTCCAGCAGATCTCTTTAACCTAACTCTGCAGAAATACGCCATGATCGTGGAACCATGTGTAGACGAGGAAATGGCTACTGAAGATCTTAAGTATGCTCTCTTCATCTTGTCTGCCCTCCTCATCAGCAGTATCATCCTCAGTGGAATTGTTTACACCCGTTTCCGAGGGCTCCTATTTGTTGTTTACAAAAGGATCATTGGCAGGGTTCTCGAGGGCCCAAAATCGACACTTCCTGTGGAAGAGTGGCAGTATGATGCCTTCTTATGCTTTAGCAACAATGACTACAGGTGGGTGGAGGCTGCATTGCTGAAGAAGCTTGATAACCAGTTTTCACAGAAGAACATCCTTCACTGTTGTTTTGAGTCCAGAGACTTCCTGCCAGGTGAAGATCACCTTTCAAACATCAGAGATGCCATCTGGAGCAGCAGGAAGACTGTCTGCATTGTCTCCAAGGAGTTCCTTAAAGGTATGGGTTTTCACAAAGTTACCATATGTCTGTTTTTCTTTCAAGAAGTGGTATTGAACTATCCGCTTGAAAAACCAGACACTTCCAAGTTTCTGGAAGCTTGTGGGCTATTAACAGCTTTATTACTGAACAACAGAAGCAGAGTTAAAGTGGACATGCTTTTTTCTAGATGGCTGGTGTTTGGAGGCAGTCACCTTGGCCCAGGGCCGGATGCTGGAGGAGCTGGGAAACATCTTGATTATGATGGTGGTGGGGAAGGTGTGTATTAGGCTGGTTATTTCACCCATTCTGTAAGATCTGCAGAAAGTCATTCTGTCAACATACAATTAGAGTTTGTATGGCCAACTGTAAACACAGCATTGGCATATTATCCCCTATAAATCAACATTCTCTGGCCACTTTATTAGGTACACCTGTACAGTCTAATGCAAGGCTCAAAACATGAAATATTATTATATGGCTAGCCATTCTAGCCATAACTGTACTTGTTTACTTTATATTTTGGTGAGCATACTTCAATAGAAACCATTTAAACTGGATTACAAATCTTCAACTTGATTTATACCGGAAACACCAGGCCAGTCATGCAATAGTTTTTTCCGTTACCCTTATGAAAGACCTTTCATAACATCTGGCAGAGCTTCTGTTCCAAAGCCAAGACAGTCTATCAGTGTCAGTCACTCCAAGAACTGTATCCTCTGTTTTTTACCATATTTAAATTCTGCCAGTGCACTAATGATTTTTGATCACCAACATAAAAGTCCCTTATTTACACATATGAGGGAGCCAAAACACCTCTGCAGAGGTCATGACTTCACCACCTAATTATTATTGTCCTCAATAATAAACATATAGCACAATTATCACCTTTCTGATAGTTTTAATAAAAACTGAAAAATGATAAAGTTGTTTAAGTAGAATTCATAGCAGAACTGCTGTATTGGATTGGATTAGATTGTACAGGTGAACCTAATAATGTGTCTTTAAATCTGGTAGAAAATGAGCATTTATTCATCATTACAGTTTATCCGGTTTCAGGCCACCTGACAGATCCATCATATACTGTAATTCTAATTTCACTCTACACAAATTCCTGTGGAAAATAAATCTTTCGCTACTACATGATACAAATTTTAATGAAAAGCTGCCTGCAGCAAAAAACAAGTTGCAACAAATATCTGTTCAGTAACTTCTTTTCACCAGTGGATGTCAGGCTTCACACAAAAATGGTATTAACTTTGCTTTATGTCTAGTAAAAAAACAAAAACAATGTTGCTGTGCAGTTTCTACTGAAGTAAAACAGAGAAAAAATCCGTTTTTTACCTTCACTGCTGACCAAATCTCCATTCTGATGAAATGCAACCTAAGGTGGCTCACTACCAGCTGATGAAGCACAACGCCGTCAGAGCTTTCGTGCAGAAAAGGCAGTACCTCGTTTGGCCAGAGGACCCTCAGGACCTTGAGTGGTTTTATGAGCGGCTTATTTCTGACATATTAAAAGACAACAAGGTGAAAAAGTTCACAGAGGACGAACATGAGCCAGTGAGACCTGAGAAAGCTGACATTCAACCTAAAAAGGAGAACATCAAGCTGGAGAACATCAGAGCAGCTGCCATGTGAAGTCTGACTGTATGAAAGAGTTTACAGCACTCCACGACCTAATAATGTCCAGTACAAACAAGTGATTGTTGTTGCGTTTTGGAAATTAACACCATGTACTTTTACCATCATATTAAGGACTTCTCACTAATATTACATGTCGGTGCAAATACAGCACAGCTCATGCTTCATTCATTCATTCTTCTTCTATACCGCTTAGTCCCCGCAGGGGTCACGGGTGTGCTGGAGCCTATCCCAGCCAGCTTACGGGCGAGAGGCGGGGTACACCCTGGACAGGTCGCCAGTCTATCGCAGGGCACAGCTCATGCTTATAGTGCAAATTATGAAGAAAATTTGTAGCAAAGCTTTGATATGTAGAAGAGGGAAATAGGTTTGTTGATAGACGTGGGATATACCTACTAGATGTTGGGAGCTGCTATTGAAGTCATCCCTGCATATAATGTGGGCATTTTGTAAAGCATTTTAACTGTCTGATTACCAAACTTCTGATGGTATGGTGTATATAATGACATGACTTATCCAACAGCTAAATCACAGCTAGTTCAGGTCTGGACTTTAACTGTACGACTCCACAATGTTGCCTTTGAGCCAGGCAGAGGTCACCTGTCATATGCTTGGGATAATTGTCTTGCTGGTGAACACAGTTGCATTACAGCTTTAACTTACAGACTCGTAGAGTGGAATTCATGTTCATTCATCGACCTGGTCCTGAAGCAGCCCAATAACATTACACTGCCACCTCCATCCTTTACAACACAGTAGGTGTGATGTTCTTATTGTGGGATACTGTGTTTGCTTTACACCAGATGTAAGAACATCCCTGTCTCCCAAACTGTTCCTTTTGACTCATGACTGCGTAGAAACAAAAGACTTGAAGGTCATCTACACTTTGTCTGGGTTAGCAGTGGTTTTTACCTCACTATTTTCTGGTGCCGCTTCTACAGAGAAACCTTCATTTCTTCGGATGTTTCATTTGGCCACTTCTGAAGAGGTTCACTAATGTTTCAAGACTTCTCCATTTATAGATTGTGTCTCTAACTGTGGATCTTTGGAGTCCCAGAGTCATGGAAATAGCTTTATAACTCTTTAGTATGAAATGCACACAGAAAAAAATCAGGAGGAATATTTTCTTTTACCAGCAATGTTTTTATTAATTGATTATTTTTTGGTACTTTTTTTATATTGTAAACAAGTGTAGAGTATTGTTTATTACTTGACTGATAAAGCCTTTTAAAAACAAGGTCATATTTTCTTGCTTGCATCACAATTTCAACACAACACCCTACCCACCCCTTTTTTCCTGACAAGGGTTTAGTTCTACCGACCTGGAACCCAGTTTGGATTATTTTAATGTTCAAAATTTAAAAATTTAATTAAGAAAACATTTTAAAATGTAAGGTTCACAAGAGAAAATGTTACTTTTACCACTAGATGGCAGGTATTAGCTGTACTTTAACTGGCAGTGCTCAGAGATCAGTGAAAACCCACAGCGATAATTACTGAGATTAAGTTTAGTGATCACTAGATGAAGTCTGTGTCACATATTTCATCTCAGCAGTAACTAGGAATCATATAATCTCCTTAAGATCTTGGGTTTGCTGTGAGACGAGAGTGAACAAGAGGTCAGCTGCTTTCCTTTCATTTGAGCTGTGTGTCTGAAAACAGGAAGCTACTGGGCAGAGGAAAGCTTCCGTCCTGTTGGCCCGGCAGCCTGCATCCTCCCAGCCTTTATGAGCCAGCTGTTCTGAACATTACTGCCTGTCTGGAGACTCCTGTTGCTTATACACTGTGGACAGTCCATTAATCTGAATGAGATGCAGCATTAGCATCTGTCCAATTCTCCTATTAATGCAGATGTTCTGTCTGAACAACTGGGAATTTGACACATCTCTAAAATTGTGGTACCACAATGCTGATGTGGAAGTATTTAAGTACTACTGATCCGCTACACTATTTGAGTAAAAGTATCATGAGCATGGTGTAGAAACTTCACTATAAATGAAAATCCTGTACTTTTCTAAACTAATTACATATGTATCAGTAGCATCAAAATATACTTATATATACCTAAAGCATTATGTAAACAAAAATGTTTGTATTTTTTATATATATATATTTTTTTAATTTCTATTCAGAATAAACTGCATTATAATTAAATAGTCATTTTGTGTCTGTTGCTTATAGACCCCCCAATTGAAACACTTATCCAAAATGTCATGACAAGGATTATAGAATTTAACTACAACCTCCTATTGGCCTCTTTCAGTCAAGACATTATACAGTATGCCTCTAAAAATCTTAATACGTGTTTTGTATTTACATTTTGAGTTTGGAAAAATTTAAGAAAATAATTTAAAGCATTATTTATTAGTTTCGTAATACATTTATATAAACTTGCATTTTGTGTTGAATAAGTAATTAAATATTTTTATTAAAAACAAATTTTTGTTGACTACTGTGTAATGTAATTTCTATAGCTGGGTATAGACATTATTTTCTGAATAATTCTGAATGGAAATGTATAAAGCAGAGGTAAAAAAAAATGTCTAAAACATCAATGTTGGATAAAACACACACTCACTCGGCTCCTCCATTCATCTAAAGAAAAAGAAGGAAAACCTGTTTCATGTCCATAAATCTGGCCCAATCCAGCAGCTCCACCAAAATCTAATTTGAAAAGTGGAAGCAAATGTTTACCTTGTAAACAAGCTCTCCAGCTCTGCGGCCTCTTCACAGTTATTTCAGGCCTGCTGAATATACTTAGAACAGACACACATGCTTCTTAGATTCTCCCCTCGAAGGGAAATGTAATAAAGTCTGCACCATGGCCGTAGCTAATATTTGACCTCTGTTTAAGCAAATATAATTACAGGGGCGCTCGCGCAAGCTTGAGGAGGGATCCTCTGAGGGAAGTGGACTCATCTTCACTGCAGTGTCTGAGCAGAGGAGGAGAATAAAGTCGTGCAGGGATCTGATGCTGAGGGGAAACACAAAGTGAGCTGTATGAGCCAAAATAAGAAGCTTCAAATGAGCCCAGTGTTGGTGGTAGACTTGTGCAGCATATTTTATACAGCTTGTTTGTTTGTGGGAGTTTGGTTTGGTGTTAAGAGGCGTGACAGGGTTGAGAAGGTAGCACCAGCAAAAAAAAGTGTAGCAGTACTTTTCAAGAGGACCATTTGTGCATCACCCAGCTGTTTGGGGCGGCTGTGGCTCAGGATGTTGAGCAGTTGTCTACAAGCCATAGGATTGGTGGTTTGATTCCCGGCTCCTCCAGTCATATGGCAAAGTGTCCTTGGGCAAGACACTGAACCCCAGGTTGCCCCCGATGAGTCAGCTCAGCTGCATAACAGCTCTGCCATTGCTGTATGTGCTTGTGTGAGAAAATGGGAGAATGAGAAGCAGTGTCAAAGCACTTTGAGTATCATGAGGTAGCAAAGCTCTATACAAGTGTAGACCATTTTTCAGGTGCTTTTCTGAGCCAAGGTTGTGGTGGAAACTGGCAATTCACTTTGAAACTAACGTTGAGTGATGATTTACTCATGCCTCCACATAAGCACACCTCTCCAAAAACAATGTGAAAACAGAACAAATTCCAGAGGACAAAGCATGCCTGGAAAATAGTGACAAGATTGCCTCTGAAAGTCCAAATCAAAAGACAATCAGTGGAATCAGTGAGGGTCTCTGGAGTAACTGCTTGACTTTTTATCTAAACTGAACCAGGAGCCAAAAAGAGATGGGTAACTCCTGGTGTGAATTCACCTCTCCACTGCACCAAACATTTTAGACAGTACAGTTAATGTACTGGGAGCAGATTGGCTTCCACACTCCACTTGGACTGCTTCTTTTTCCAGCTGACCTCTGAGGAAACAGGTTACAATAGATTTAGAAACAGAAACAAAGAGGTAGAAAGAAGGAAGAGCGTGCAAGGAGGGACAGCTTTGACTTATAACTCTAAATAGAACACTTGTTATCCGTGTGCTTGTCCATTGTGTTTGAAAAGCAGGAAAGAAAACAGTCATTGCAAACTCATTTAAAATTCTTAGCCTCCCTATGGACCAGTGGATCTCCACATTTAGGGACTGGTCATGTGCAGATCCTAAATGAAATCTGCAATAACAGATTTTGGGCCACTTGTGGTCGGCAAACAAGAAGCTATTAACTTAGTTGTGTTACCTCTTTACACGTTTGAGATAATATCACTGATATGAAGTCATGTTACAAACAACCTGGTGAAAGATAACACATAAAAAACACTTTTGTTTTAGCCCAGATTTTGGTTTCTACCAAGTACAGAAACTGAAACGTCCATCTTTTACTGCGATGTTATCCCAAGTTGTTACCTTAGCTCGTATGTGGAAACAAATTACTTTAGTTCAGCATTTTTACTACTGTTGTATAGACTGTGAGCCAAAACATTAAAGTTATGGGTAGGAAAACAAGTTTGAGGATGCACATTTGTACTGTTTGTTCTGTTTCTCAGTAGATTCATCACAGTATGAGTAAACACCTTTGACTTGAATTAGTAATTAGATTTTGTTAATGTAAAAATATTAATTATAGCTGCCTTAACCTTTTCTTTCTAGTTGGGAAGGCAAATATACAAACCGCAACCATAAATATGTCAAAAGATTTAGTTCCAGCGGTGCCCTGGAATTATTACAAAAGATTAACACATTCAAAATATGTATTTGTTAGACAAGCCAAAGTAGTGATGATGGCAGCTGGGCTGCTTTCATAGCACTCTGTGTCAGAGTATTGTCTCCTTGTAATTAAAGCTGTCTGCATCAACGTTAACGGTGCTTCTTTCATCTGATTTAATGAATGTAATGAGCTTCTCAACATGTAAGTTTTCTCTCACAATCTCCAGTATTTAGCCTGTTTCACAAAAGATTTTATGATTACAGTTATATCTTTTTATGAGCAGAAATTCCATTTATTGACTTTTAATGTTGAAAAGATGAGATCTGTATCAAAGCGAATAATGAAATCTGATCGATTATAAGAGGAAGCAGCCCATCCCAGTTTAAATACAGTGACCTCAGGCTAGATTAAAGATAGCACTGAAGACAATGGAACGGGTGTACTTTGTTATGATTAGAGACGTAGTCCTTTTTTGAACAGAGCCTCGTCACATTTTATGATCTGAGCATGTTTATGTACAAGATGGATGATTGAAGTGCAGATAGTGGTAAACAGCTGGGCAGAAGTAAAAAAAAAAAGACATTTTAATCATACAGTACATCTTTTGTCTGAGACACGTGGAGACTTGATCACAACACACTGATTTTTCAACACTGACTCCCACAAGATACAAAAAGGTAACTACTTTTTTAAGCAAGGTGATGTGAATGTGTCAGACAACATTTCTGATTATTACACAATATCACAATTTTTAATATACGATTTCTGTTGGTGCAAATGGTTGCTGTACATTTAATACTTCTGCAAAATTGTGACCACTAATTTCACAGAATCAAACAGCGTTGTCAATAGTGTGTATTTCATAGTAAAATAAAAGGTAGCTGGCACATGATAAAAACAGAGTATAAAAAGAAACATGTAAACAGATGTGTCTTGTTTTATGAAACACTTTGAGGCACTTGGTCAGCAAACACTTCCCAAACTTTGATTGCACAGAGACATTTGTGTAATTCATTTTTTGGACATTTGATATATGCTCAGGATTAAGTTTTATTAAAATATCAATTCATCATCAGCATAAGCTTTCAGAAGTGGGAGGCACACTGGTTTCACTTTTTGGCACGTTAAACTCTGAAGCTGAATTGCACTTCAATTTCAACGTCCTGTTAAAAAGGTAGAGTTTCTTTGGAGAGGGGGACGACACTCGCTCTCTTTTGGAATTCCGCTTGCTCTTTTTGACACTTTCCTCCCGTGTGACGGGAACACTTTCAACTTTCTCCTGGTTGCCAGGGATTTTACTACAAGCATCCATTAACATTGTTGTTTGTGTGGTTGTGGTGGATACATTGTTATCACCACAACAATGGTCTTGGTCCTTCGCCTTCCGTCTTTCATGACAGGTTGTGTGTGATGATCCCAGTGAGGGGGAGGGGCACTGACTGTGAGGTTCTGTTGGGACTGGAGAACAGATATTTTGGCTACTGTCAGGACTGTCAGGTTTATTGTCTTGCTTTTGTCCTGCAGACTCTGAGCCAGAAACTAGACCTGGAGCTGGGCCTGTGTACTGCTTTGAAGTTGGAGTTGTGGATCTCTGTTCTCGGCCTGAACCAGTTTGCAAGTTTGCAGAATGAATGCAGTACTTCCTGAGATGGCAGCTTTGTGCAGCTCCTTGCCTGGGTGCCATTACTCTTCCCTGGGAACAGTGGTGAAAATGTGTGGGGGTACAGTGGACATAGTGCATACGGCAGTCCATGTGTGCGTACACTGGGTCTAGATGTGAAGGTAAGAGGGAACTATTTTGTTTGCTTGGGGTGTGTCCTGAGAGGGGAAACAGCTGCGGGGTTGAAGGGCAAGAAGGACAGTCCTGGGGAGGCTGAGCACAGGAGTGGGGTGTCCACTGCTGAGGCAGGCGAGGAGGAGGAGGAGGGATGTCCCCACATGTGCAGTTAGTGTTTTGAGAGTACTGGCACCTGGATGGTGTACTCATTGTGGCTACAAGCCCGGTCTCAGGGCCAGGTCTCCCACTCTCAGTTTGACTATTATAATGGATATGTGAATAAGGGATGCTGCGGTGGTGAGGGGGAATACCATTATAAAGCTGATTACACACCTCATGCCCCTCATGAGGTTTATCTTCAGTTTTCTGAGTGGAAGCCAGTGGCTCTAGCTCATAATGCTCCACCTCCCCACCTCTGCTGTCCAGCGGGTACTTCCCCTGGCCTTTCCCTTGAGATGAGGTGTTTGTTGACATGGCCTCAGTGAAGGCCTGACACTGCAGCTTTTTGGGCAAGGGTATCTGGCCACAGGTGCCTTGGGGCCCCAGGCAGCGGCACATGCACTGAAAGAAGAAGGTAGCAAAGGCCCAGCTGATGCACATGATCAACATCATGAACGTGCCCAGCTGGGTGTAGGCTAGCACAGTTGAGGGCATCATCATAGCCCCAGCTACAAAGGTGGTAAGCGCTGCCATCGCAATCGCAGAGCCCATACGGCTAAGGGAGAAAATCACCTTTCCCTCACGGTCAGGCTCTGGAGCCAGTCGGTAGGCCACACCATAGTGGACTGCAAAATCTACCGACAGGCCCACTGCCACAGAAATGGTAACAGACTCCAAGATGTTCAGCTCCCAGCCCAGAAGCACCAGGGAGCCAACTGTGACAAATATGGTCCCGGCGATTGACAGGATGGCATACAAACTGATGACAACGTTCCAGGTGGTCAGGAGCATGACACTGAAAGCTACAGCCACTGACAGGGCCATGGCAACCAGAGTGCCATCTGACAGACTGTCCTGCAGGTCATAGAAATCCAGGTTGCTGACAAACCAGCCATGACTCAGGCCTGCTGGGGCATGGCGGAGCTCCTCTGTGATCCAAGCATCCACCTAAAACAGAATCACAACCGTTAATATCAGTAGAACTGAAGCGCACAGAAAATGCATTGACTTTTTTGTAAAGTAATACACTGAACCACCAAGTTACAATAAAACACCTATGCAGATGATTCTTGAAGTGCAGAGCCAATTTTACATTAAGTGTGAAATTCTCTGGGGCCTACCTCGCGGTAAAACTGGTACATCTTCTCATAAGCAAGCGTGAAGAGATAGGTACTCTGAAACTCTAAAACTATGGCTCTGATGGTGTCATTAATATCGAATCGAGGCCCAGGGGTCTTGCTGTCCAGATGGTAGGTAGTGCTTCGATCCAGCTCCATGATGGCTCGCTTGATGCACAACTCAAAGACATCAGGCTTGTAAGGGAAGGTGGACTGACTGCAGCAGGGGTAGACAGAGCCCTCTACACAGTCCTGGTTCTCCATCCACTGTTAAAATCATATAATAAAATATTCTCATATATTACTAATTTTCTACTCAGATTTGATTCAAATTCTAGTAATATACCTATAATTACTTTAATATTTGTGTATAGTCAGTACACATGCAGTACTGACCTGTTTGAATGTCTCAATGAAGCAGCTGGTGAAGTCCTGCTCCTCTGACTGAAAGACAAAACTCTGGTTCCTCAGTTTCTGGCAGAAGTTGAGGATCCACAGCTGAGATGCTGGACTGGAAATGTTGAAGCTCTTATCTAGCATCAACTTTCCCTTGTTTTTGGGGTTCAGGGGGTCCCCATTATCCACAGGGGTTACCCCCCAGATAATAGTTATAGGCATGTGAAGGTCCTCGCCATGGTGAACTCTCTCAAACATGAAGAGTTTCTTGTACTCTGCATCATAGCGCTCAAATGGGTGAGAGGACCGGAATACCTGGAACTCCGCCAGCTCCAGAGATGGGAGCTTCATCTTTGGGTTGACGTAGACCACGTAGGCCCCTCCCACTGTAATGGCGAGGAACCAGAAGAGCCAGAGGTAGCGCAGCTTGATGACAATGCAGGGTAGCACCTTTTCAAAGAAGATTCTAGACACCTCAGAGACAGTAAACAGGCATTTGTTGGCTTTTTGACAAAGACCTGCCCAAAACATCTGGGTGCAAAAACCTCTTTGCTGGTGTGGAGGCTTGGAGCAGGGGAACATGTTAGGCAAGTAGCGTTCATGCAGCACCACCACAGCTGGGAGCCATGTCACCATGAGAATATAGTTGACCAAAATGGCAGTCCCAGCGTAGACACCAAAACAACGTATGGCAGTAATGTTGCTAACGTAGTTAGCATAAAAAGCTGCAGCTGTGGTGAAGCTGGTGACAAACATGGACAGGGCAGCATGTTGCAGGGTCACACTGACAGTCTCTGCTAGCTCAGCATGGGGTTTATCAAACTTTGTGTAATTCCACACATCACAAAGCACAAAGGCGTCATCTGCACCAATACCTACCAGGATGATGAGAGCTGTGAGGTTCATGAAGGGGAAGAATTCAAAGTTAAAGACCATTCGATAGAGAAAGTAAGAAACAATCAGTGAGCTGATGATGGCTATTATGGTCATTAGAGTGATGAAAACTGAGCGGGTGTACACACACATGACCAGCAGAACAATCACTATGGCTATGGCAGGGTACACTGTGTCTGTGAGGAGGTAGTCCTGAAAGAGGTCGTGTTTGATGCCAAACTCGATGCCTGTGACTGTAGTGATGCCGTCTGAGGCGTTCCAGTTCTCAAAATTATCCAAATAAATGTTCATCATTGATTCTCCTTTCTCTGTGGGGGAAAAGAGCATGCTATACTTGAGCACAGGGGGAGGATACTCTAGACTTTTGGGACCGAGGAAGTCCTTGTCCACTAGGAAGTGAAGAATTTGATAAACTGCATTGTACTTGGTGCACTTCCGGGGCACGCTGGCACACTTCAGTTGGTCTTTCCGTCGTAGGGCCATGTCCCAGCAGTCGGGTCCCAGCGTGCCGTTGTGGTAATACTTGGCACACGAGCGCAGGATCTTGAGCGTGTGCGATGCGTCACGCTCTGTGATCTTCTGGCAGGATGACCTGTTGTTGAGGACAGCAATGTAGTTACCCAGTGTCCAGCTGGGGCAACAGGATGCGTCATTGGTGCGCTGACAAAGACTCCAATAGTCTCGGTGGGAACGCACCTGGGGACAGAGACAAATAATTAATGTGCAGGTGTATTAAAGATGTAGACAAAGACTGAAAAGGCTGGAAGTGTCCAGAGGCTTGTGCTGTTCCACATACATACCCTTGAGTTGTCCAGGTTGCACATTGACTTTATGGCCTGAATACTCCACAAGGTCTTCCCCTCAGCTGATGCGAACACCAGTCTAGAGTAACTGTCACCTGCATACAAATTGTTTATTACTTAAAGAGAAAAAATGTGTCCTAATATAACAGAGGAGGAAATATGAGAAAAAGGTGATGATACCACTGGACTGAGGAAGACCTTCAACAAACACACTTATCCTGATTTTTTAGAATTGTTAAGGGGCTGCTGTGGGGTTCACTGTTTTGTCCAAGGACAGCTTGGCATGTGGCCAGGAGGAACCAGGGATCGAATCACTGACCCTCCAGTTCATGGATGACTCTTCTATCAACTGGGACACAGCTTCCCTGACTTTGTAATTTTTGCTAGTTAATTTCTTTTGTTCACAAGACATGAACATTATAATGTTTGTGGGACCTTATATACATAGGTCCAATGGATTTAATTTGCCACAGGTGAACTCCAATCACTTTCAAGGCTGATTACATGATCACAACTTGGAGTACTACAGCATCTCAACTTTGAGATATGAAGAGCAATTTTGTCGATTTAAAATATGGTATATACACAACACAATAAAACAAGCAAAAAGTAAAGGGATTTAAATGCATACAGTGTTTTCTGAGAGTATTTTGTATTGTTAATGGCAAGGACAAGGAGAAAGTATTGAGAGTCATAGAAAAGCAGCTAAAGAAAAATAGGTCTTTGAAGAAAACTTGCTCCTGGATGCAACAATGTCTACAAACATGTTTTGGTCTAGTAATAAGTTGGACTGACTTAATACAAAATCTTACCTGGCACATCACAGAAGAAGTCCTTGCTAAAGTCCCACTCTGCTTGGCGTTTGTCTCTGGCCAAGTGGTCTTCAGGCCACCTGGTGTCTTGGTGACTACAATATAAAAGTGTGAACATGTAGATGTATGATTTATGAGACCGGCCACAGTAGAAACTTTAAAAAATAACAGATGGACAAATTATGTCAATGAATTTGAGTTTATTGGAGAATGAAAATTTATATTTTTATTAAAAAGATTGTACTACTTCTTGTAGTTGCATTTGTTCCATAAGAATAACAATATATTTCTCATAAACTGCAAATTAAAAAAAGAAAAGAAATGAAAAGCAGATTTAAAGCTCAGTGATGAAATAAGTAGTGATAAATTGCTCTTCCTCCAAAATCAGATGAATGATTCACGGCAGTATTGGTGTCATTACAACAATTATAAGAGTAGATCTGATTGAGCAGGAGTGTGTAGACTGGAGTGTGTGTGTGCATTTGTGCGTGTGTTTATGTGATCTAGAATAATGCTGCAGCCATGAAAGGCTTCATTTTTTTCAGGGGCCTCATCCTCAGGAAGGCAGGGTAATAAGGTGACTGTCAGAGAGACTGAGGGGTTGACAGACAGAGGGGATGAAGCAGGGGATCCTGCTGACAGCAGCAGAAGCCTCTTGTACACTGCATGCACATACACAAGTACACAATTACAACTGCAGACAGACGTGTGGAGCGAGACAGAAAAGGAAGTCAGAGCACAGACACAGCAGGAGACAGGGACGAAGGTACAGGCTGCAGCTAAGGGATTTGCTTTCTGACCATTGGAGCGAAGCTACCATTTTAGATTTAGTAATCATAATCACATGGACAGAATATCTGATCCAGAGAGTGTGAACTCCTTGCAACATTATCATGTTTTGCCAACTGCCATGTCATGTCATGTTTTGCCAACTGCTATGATTTTAGTCTAGTTATTCGCTAGAAAGGTGAATTAATTCAATTTGCTTACAAACAATCAATTTGTTTTTTAAAGTCAGATATTTGGTGGAAACCAGGGAAAAAGCCTGCAGAGTGAACACAATCATCCAGCCAGAGTCTCATGGACACAGGGGAAGACCTTGTGGATCAACAGATCTCCTACTTTCTTTCAGGAGGGGATTCAGGCCTTTTAGCTTGTCTGTCACCAGCACTCTTCTTGCTCCTCTGGCCCCCTCCTCCCCTCTCGGCCTGTGTCACCCACCTTTGACATACAATTTTGCATGAAAGCAGTGGAATTCTGAATTGGCATTAGCAAAACTAATCTGGCAAAAGATAAAATGATTCCTCCTCTTTTCATCCATCAGCTGCTTGTATCTCTATCTATCTGCCATAAATGCTTCCAAAAGTAAGAGAACAGCACATGTACACAGAGTGTGAGATGAGTGTGAATTTACTTTTTGGCCTGCTCGTCAGCATATTTGAAGGGGTAGTTTGCCAGTGTTGCTTTGTAGCCCGTGTTCTTCACCATGTTGTTCCATGTGACCAGTCTCTGGCCAATGGCTGTTCCCCGTGGCTCAAAACCCTGTGGGAAGAGGAAAAGGACACAAATTATGTTACGAAGGCAGGTTGATGTTTTCCCAAAATATGTTCAAGATAAAAATTTTGGACAAATGATCCAAACTGACCATATTACTGACCATACAACAACAATTCATTCAACTTTCAGAATACTCAGAATACTTGTTTTACCAGGTAATGTGCTGTGAAAATGTACTAGGTCGGATTTTGTTTATGTGTTGACAAGGCAGCTCACTTGATTTGGCTGCAGATATATTCGATTGAGGTTCAGATCATAAAAGATAAAGAACTGCAAGCCTCACTTGCCCCAGTTAAGGTCAGTGTTCCAGGGCAAACATGGCAACAGGAGATTTTCAAGGTAAAAGCCACTTTTGACCTAAAAGATCACATTTGCGAAAACATCTGGATTATTCCTAAGACTTTTGGGCAAATATTCCGTGGACTGATGACACAATAGTTTTTGGAAAAAGAACATCATATCAACAGTCAAACATGATGGTGGTAGTGTGATGTTCTGGGCCTGATTTACAGTTTCAGGACCTGGACGACTTAATTTAATTGTAATTGATGGAACCATGAATTCTGCACTCTGCCAGAAAATCCTGAAGGCAAATGCCTGGGCATCAGTGAGTGACCTCAAGTGTACTTGGGTTTTGCAGCAGGACAATGATCCGAAAACACACTAGCAAGTCCACCTCTAAATGGCTCAAAAAACAAACAAAAAAAAAAAAACACTTTCAGTGGCCTAATCAAAGTCTGGATTTAAAACAGATTGAGATGCTATGCTATGACCTTAAAGACCGTACAAGCTCGAAAACCCTCCAGTGTGGCTGTATTAGAACAATTCTGCAAGGAAGAGTGGGTCCAAAATTCCTCCACAGTGATGTGAAAGACTCATTTCCAGTTATCTCAATGCTTGATTGCAGTTGTTGCCAACAAGTGTGGCACAACTGGTTATTAGGTTTAGGGGGCAATTATTTTTTCATATAGGGCCAGGCAAGTTTGGACTGCTTCACCAACTGAGCTACATGCTGCCCTTATATGCATACAATGAGCAGAGAACTATGGGTCTGTACTCACCAAAAGAGGGTCCGAGAAATCAGGTAGGTCCGGCACAAGGATGCCGACTAGGGCACACACCACGATGAGCACTGTGCATACCCCCAGTACGACTACTGGCCAATCAGCTATCAGCTCAGCATAGCTGAAACAAGAAGGACAAATAACAAGACCGGAATTAAAAATAAAATTACATACAGCCTAATCTGCTGTGTTTTAGTCCCATGTTTTCTCCATCTCAAAATCTGACCTGGTGATTTAGCAAATCCATATCTCTTAAATCCCTGGGAAAAAAACGTAATCCTCTACTAAATCTCCTGGATAGAGACAGCAGCAGGTTTTACAGCAGTATAACACAGAGATGAGGAGATCCAAGCTGCTGGTTAACAGAGGCCAGGTACAGAGAGAGATGCACAATTCCCATCAATAACTCTCATGACTCACTACAGAGGAATGATAGCTCCACAGGAGCAGTGATGGATGGATGACGGGGAGAAAAGGAGGTAGAGGAGGAGAGAACATTGCAATCCAGAACATCAACAGCAAAGAAACAGTTTATGGCAGGTCTTACCTTTTGGGGAATCGAAAGGGCCTTGCAGGGCTGAAAAACAGAAAGAGGGAGATAAATCAGGTTTATATTTTCAAGTCACAGCAACAGAAAATGGAAAACAGATTTGCAGAGACTTTTCTGCAAGAGTGGACATCTTTTCTTCATAATCTGCAGTTTGTTTTTTTTTGCAGCACACCTTGGGCAGTGGATCAGTAAAAACATAACGGACGTTGCTGTCAAAACCACTTAAGTAAGCTGATGATACTAATTTAAAAAAAAACAGATGAAACTTTATGCCAAGTTTACATGGGATTTTATTGTAGTGCCTAATTTAATTACATTTATCAGAATTTGGCAAATTGAAGTAACTAAGTTGATCAAATTGATGGTGGACTCCTTTCATCTTATTGCTCAGTTTTCAGAGGTCAAGATTTTAAAGTTGATTAGGTAGAGGACAGATTAGAGTCTTCGCATCCTCGTGTTGTACCACCTCTTAAAACAGAACCTGCCAGAAATTATGACCATAACTGAAAGCTAAAAGAATTTTAAAAATATGAATCTGTGCATCAAAGACAGGCCTATCAAATGGCACCAATGGACAAGAAATAAGCGCTGAGGTCGCTCTGCTGTGTCACAGCCACTCAGGTCATTAACACTCTGGACATTTGCACTGTGATTTAATCAGTGTGGCCAGAGGGGCCAAGAAGGTTATTATATTTATTAGCCGTCAAAATAAAATCCATGGAATGCTATAATTAGTGGTAATGGGAAGCACAAATTAACTACAGCTATTGGCAAAACGGTTTTACTTCACAGCAGTGGGTTGTAGGCCTGCAGTAAATCCCCCCTTTTCACTGTTTCACTAGACACATTGATATGACAGCAAGACATGGCACAGGTTTAAAGCACAGTGTGAAAACACAATCACACCATCACACACACAGAGGTGACAAAGGTTTTATTTCCTGTGGAAATACATAGTGCATATTCATGTGAAGGTTTTCCATACCATCATTATTGATTAGAATAGGGAGATGCCCATGCCCAAATAATAACAAATATTTATTTAAAACAATGAACAGTTCTTCTGGAGCGTGAACTCTGTTTTCAACTTAGAAAGTGACCTTTAAACTGGTTTAAACCAACAATGCCTAATGAAAAACGCATTTTCCGAGCCTTCTTTGAACTAGTTGCCTAGGGAAAACTCTCTACTGCTAATGTAATTCTTTTTACTGTGCTCCGATTCATGATTTTCCATGTATGGCCTTGAACTGCAGAACTCAGGACAGAGATATGGCCCAAAATGGAGGAGCACAGTTACTGGACATAGATGGAATGATTTCATAAAAGAGCTTCCAGGCATGTCTATTTGTCTACTAAAGGTCTGTTTTGAATTTAGGCTTGCAATCTGAATTAATTTCAGCCCACTGGAAAGCATAGCATACCTGAGCCAGCCATTTGGCCACAGAATTTTAAACGGCAAAGATGAACGTGGTCAAGAATCTGTCAAGTCATAAACAATTACTTATCCTGTTTCCATAAAACTTAGGTGACCTTGTTGTAGCAATTTTAAGTGATGAATTCAAGATTAGGTCAGCTGAAATTGATTTGTATTACTGAGACAAGCAAGAGAGCAACAATACAATACGATCACACCCACATAAAAACAGCAAAAAAAAAAAAAAAAACAGCAGGTGGTGATGGTCAACAACCTGCGCCAGGATTCCCTCTTGACTCTCTTAATCACTTCTACTCACACCTTTTTTAAAGCAAACTTAAAACAGCAACTGACTCTCTGTATTGCTTTCGATCCCCCTCTCCCTCTGCCTTCACAGTCTTATCTCTCCCTTTCCTAAGCTCCTGCACACTCTTATTTTCTTTCCCCTGGCCCTGGGTAACCTTTCAGTGTTATTCTATTTACCAGAGGGAGAGTGTTTCTGGATCACTGGGCTAATTAATAAGGTAAACACAGACCGCCAGCCACTCACTCAGCACTGTGCTGACAGAGAAGAGAAAGAGAGAAGCAGTTGGGGTGAGTGTGAGCGTGTGAGGGTAAGTCACATGTAGGTGTGTGTCTACGTAAGGGTCCTACAAACAAAATCTTGGGCTGACCTGTGGAAAAGCTGACAATAGTGACAGGAATGCAGTGAAATATTTATCCACAGATCAAAAATACGGTAGTTGCAAAATTTTGAAAGATGTACAGCAGCACTAGCATGTACAAGGTAAAGATGTGTTCTTAGAAGTTTTGAGTGTCCAGACCTGAGGTGAAACACTTTCTCAAGATAGAGCCAAGGAATTAAAGACTTCTTAAGACGGTGTACACTGTAGTCTCCATAGACATGCTGGCAACTGCATACAATCAAGACAGAAGATGTAGTGGAAGGCCAACATGCATATCTGTCCAAGAAGACAAGTACTGAGTGTTCTCTGTGACTGCAACTAAGTCTTAAGGACTAATGGGTCCAAGTTTGAGGTGCTTGGAACCAAGCAAACAACATACCAAGGAAAGCTCATGAATATATTAGAAGCCTGCTTAACACCAACAGTGATGTATGGAGGTGGAAATGTGATGATCTAGACATGCTCTGGCCATAGAAGAGTGTTTGATTTGCACAATTTGCAGAGCATCCTCAATCGACATGGATACTGTTCCATACTGAAGACGCATGCCATTGCATCTGGGCAAAAATGACTGAGGACAACTTCATTATGCATCAAGGCAATAACCCCAAGGATTCTTCCTGGTTGTGTAAGAACTGTTTAGAAAGTAGCTACAGGAATACTTTTTGTGATGGTTTGGGCTGCTCAATCACCAGATTTGAATTCCATCAAGCTGGTGTGGGAAAAGCTGGATGGTGTTCAGGAGCACTGCCAAACCAACACAGGAGAAATTTGGGGAGTGCTGCAGAAGGCCAGGTGGAAATCACACCTGATGATCTGAAAAAAAAACATCAGTAGAAGGCCACATATTTGTCAGTGATTTATTGCTGCAAAAAGTGTTTCTTTTTAATGAAAGTTAAATATACAAATTTGCTTATTCTGTGCTCAAATATCCTTAAAATGATCTGCTCTTTTTGTGTTTTGTAATTTACTAACTACCACCGTTTGATTGAATAAAACCAACAAAGCTAAATAAGAATAAGTAAGTGTATTGTAACTTCTTCTTCCCAGTGTATGTGTGCTATTGTACAAGTCCATGTTTGTGCTGGGGAGGCTGAGGTTAAGTATTCAGATACAGGGGTGGGGGGGGGTTAACTGTCAACAGACAGGCAGATAAATATTTCATGAACAAGGCCTTCAAGTCAGAGCAAGAGCAATTAGTGTCAACCATCAGGCTGCGGGGTCCGTCTCGCCCTGATTAGCGCCTTGCCGGAACGCTGCACACAATTACAGGCTAGCCGTGAAATAGGCCCAGGCTGCCAGTGCTCCCTAACAAATGACAATATGAGACTAGTTAGGCACCGAGTAAGGTAAGTACACCTGTGTGTGTCAACTCCAATTCCCCAAAATTTGGGATGCTGTGTAAAATCTACAAAAAACAGAATGCAATTATTTACAAACATCATAAACCCATATTTATTTCACAATATAACACAGAAAACATATCAAATTATCTAACCAAGACAAAGTAAAATTTTAAGAAAAACACTGGGCAATTTTGAAATTTATGGCAGCAACACGTCTCACCCAATTTGGGACAAGGCCATGTTTACCATGGTGTAGCATCTCTTATTTAAGAACAATCTGTAAACATCGGAGAACTGAGGAGAGTTTTAGGAGAGGTATGTAGTCCCATTTTTGCCTTATATAGGATTCCAACTGCTCAAACAGTCATGGTTTTTGTGTGTGTGTGTGTGTGTGTGTGTGTGTGTGTGTGTGTGTGTGTGTGTGTTTTGCGTTTCAAGATGTGCCAAAAATTTGAATTGCTGAAAGGTGTGGACTGCTTCAGCTCCTGGACTCTTCTACACAAAGCCATGCTGTTGTCACAGATCTGGTTTAGCACTGTCCTACTGAAATTTGTAAGGTCTTTCAGAACGGGAACACATGCAGCTCTAAAACCTGGATATATCTTTCAGCATTGTTGGTGCCTTTCCAGATGTGCATGCTGCCCATTCCCTAGGCACTAATGCACCCACAAACCATCTGTCCCAACTTTTTTGAGAGGTGCTGCTGCCATCAATTTTAAAATGACCTTTCCTTAAAATGGAACATTTCCTGAGTTAAAAAAATTTAATTTTTTCTATGTCCTATTATATGTATTAATATGTATTAAATAGGCCCATAGAGGTTATAGGTTAAAAGAGCTAATGGTTTGTGAGATAGAAACAGTTAAATAAAAAAATGTTCTCATTGAAATATTAGTTGCAGTTTGGATATTTTTATAAGCAGACATTATATGGCTGATGTTGAGGTAACTACAATTCATAAAGGTTCAGTCTTTTAAGCAGTGGGGGACAAGTGAGTTTTGTCTAATGAAAAGGCCTTTAAATAAATTAGCCTGAAGAGATGGTTAGCAGAGAAGTGTTTCTGTAAACAGGCAATAAAATCGAGCATTGTAAACACAATTATACTGTAGCTATAACTCAGGACATGAGAGAAAGACCCAACACAAGTGCCCAAACAAATGCTATAAGTGACATTTTGTGTAGCCAAATGCTGTGAATATTTTTTCTAATATGCAGGTACTTCTCCAGACGCATAAAAAAATTATAAAAAGGTATGTTAAAATTTTTTTCAGGGATTGAATGTTAAGGCCAGTGTTGGATACACAACAGGGATATGTGTTATTATGGTAATGATAACTTAAAGGACACTTGTGGAAGTTCTGAGGTGCTTTAGCTTCAGCAGTAACACAGTATGATTCACAGGGCATCATGTTTCTAACAGGCCTCCAATAAACACTTGAACAGGCCTGTGCTGTTTAAACACCAAGTTTAAAAGGAGGTCAGCTGGGGACAGCCTCCTCTTATCATCACGAGGTGAAGCCAAACTAAAGAAAAGTAAGTTGTTGCATTTTTTTGCATTGATAAAGTGCAACAATTTCTCATGAAGAGAACTGCCACATGCTGATGCAAAAACCAACAATAAGCTACAACTAGCAACACCTTTTCCAAAGTCACAATTAAGAGCTTTTTAAAGACTGTGATGCTTCTTTCCTAAATAACACCAAAAATAGGAAAATAAATACATTTTTAAAAAACAATACAGATTTTAGCAAGATGCTGGAATGTATATTTGTCAATCATCTCTGTATGTGTTGTGGTAGAAATCCTAAATGACATGTTTAAAGTATTTTATCTCTTCATGGTAATAACATGGCATACAGTGAGATAGGCTTGGAAAGTAGCACCAAGTAGCAGAGACTTTGATCCAAACAACATCTGCAACTATCATTTCCTTTTAAGTTTTTTTTTCTACATTGATTTTATCTACTATACTCACTAATATTAATTAATGTAAATTAATATTTACAATATATGGCTTATCTTCCTTACATAAACACACAGTTTTATCATTTAGACATATAGTATATACAGCTGTCCACTGGAGCAGAGCACTGTATATAATACCATCATGGAGGGTGGGAATTATTCCAGGTATTAATTACTTTGTGTTCCCAAAGAAATCAAGCCAAAAAAAAAAAAAAAAAAAAAAAAAACAACAAA